>JAGSMT010001398.1:0-28347 GCA_029286875.1 Lamproptera curius
GATGTTGGCGTTTTGCCCAATCATTTTAAAGGCGGCGTTTTCTGGAAACTTCGATGGTTTCATCGCGGTCTCTTGCTGTCTTGGAACGGCCTATTAAAACTCCACCCTTGGTAAACCGGCGTTGTAAACCTTTGAGCCGCATCCGCGCCGTTTTTCAATCCTTTTGCCCCTTTTCCCTTGCCACCCTGCTGATGAACGGCAATTTTAAAAACGCTTTGATGCGGTTTCGAACAGCGCCAAGGTGAGTTCTCATCAAGGCAAAAAAATTTCGATGATATTTTGCGCGACACCCTTCACGCAAGTGTTGTTCACCGGTAAAATTTTCATTTTTTGGCGCAAAGCGCGCCAGCAAGTTTTCTTGTCAACGAGGAAAAAACTGCGGTTTTTGAATTGTCATTATTGTGGCTGGGTTGAGCGGTGCTCATCTCGTCAAGCCTTAAAAACTCTAAACGGGCAGTATTGGAGAAGCGGCATTTGGACCACTATCTATAATCGAATTTTTCTGGGGCGGCTCTTGGGCGACAAATTGGCTTTCCAACAGCTAATATGCGGCTTGATAGTGATGTTGGATTAAAATTTGGTGTTTATGCGGTACCGCCCAAGATGGAAAAATTCATAATCTTAGTTTGGTTTTTGCGGAACGTTAATGAACTAAAGCCCCTTTTAAAACCCTTCATTTTTTGACTTTGATAAGGATATTTAGGGGCCCTGCTTTGTTCGTTTTCTCATATTTAAGGCGATTAAATTTGGCCATTGGCCGATATCGCCAAATCAAACAAGATGAGCAAGAAGCACGCAATTTACTAACCCATACCCCAATCCTCTCGAAATATCTCCTTTTGACATGTAAAAACTTGGTTTTGGTAAATAATTGTTAATCTTTATACTTATTTTTTAAAAACAAATGGTTTGGTTAAATCGACTGGTAAAATATTTCAAAGACGATTTTTTTTGGTTTTTCATTTTCGGAATAAGTAATTATCAGCTATTTGGTTTATATTAAATTATTGGGGCAGTTATCCTCTTTATCTATTTGCGCGGTGATGGCGGCATTGGTTCATCTATTGAAATAATGACCAGCTTGCAAGCTTAACAAAAGCAGGATTAATGGCGACAGTCATTGCTTCTGGCGTACTTTCATCTGGCATTGCGCTCACACATGTCCTTAGAAATGCCCTTATCTGGGTTGCCCTTATTGCCGTCCTTATTGTTGGCTATAATAATCCCTATCAATTACAGGATATTGCCCATAATGTAAGCGGTGGGCTTGTTCCTGCAAGCATATTGTCAGCGGATCAGGGGAGACAAACGTAACCTTGATCGCTCCGATAATGGGCATTCCAAATAAAGGGGAACAATTGATGGGCAAAATTTGCTTTTTAATTGTACACCAACCCAATTGTGCAAGCAAAAACTGCGATGGATCTTGGTATGAAACCAAGATCTTCTTATACAATTTAGTATCAACTGCCAATGGCGAACTCAAAACCCCACGGGTGGTTGGATAACACCATTGGCCCATCACCGTAAAAACTTACAAGCGTTTTGCCCATCGGGGCTTTTCAGAAAAATTTGCTTGGTAATTTTATCAATCTTTATCAATGCATCTATTCGCGGCCCAACATATTGATTGTTGCGGGCGTTTCGATCGGTTGGATCGATCGGCGCTCTAATCCGGTGTTTGACCCGCCAAAACCGCTTAACTTTTCGGGAAAACGCTCTAGTTATCTAATAATTTTTTTAAACGCTGCTTTTCCTCAACCGTTAAATTGGTTTTAGAACGGTTTCTATTTTAACCGTATAAAATATAGCTAAAAACAATTATCAAAATGAGCGAAAAATAATATGGTGATGCCTTGGCGGTTTTAAAAACATATTTTGCCAGCGGGCCAATATATTGTTGCTATTTTACCCCAAAAGCCTCCGCACAAGCAAACGTAAATCGCGGGCAAGTGGGGCATTTGAATCATCAATAGTTTCATTTTGAGCAAACAACAACGCAAATGCGCCGAAAAATATCGCGCGCCCTTGCCTCTAACTTGACTTCGGCAATATCTCATCTGGCTGCACTGCAAAAGCTTTAAACGATAAAAAGTAAAAAAACAAGAAGATTAAGAATTGCAGCACTTTTCTCATAATATGGACCGCTTTTCATCTAGTAATAATTTATTTGACAGCTTTTCACGGGTTTGGGCCCGGCACCTGGCAACCGTCGATCAGATATATAAAAACCCCCGAGCATCATTAAAAAACCACCAGCCCAAATCATCACTACATTGGGTTTAGACCAGATATGGACAATAATGGCTTGTTCAACAAATCACCGGTGCAATATATTGGAAAAGGCCCATAATAGTCCTCTTTGTCGTCTGCTTGTTTGCGATGGAAATTCCTTTGATGCCATAACCTCGCCAAGATATTTATTGCCTTCTCGATTAAGGGGAAAAATGCTCGGTTTTTCTTGATAATTGGGACCATTATGGGTTATAATCAAAGTCATTTTAACTATTTCAACATTTTGTCAGGCTTCAGGTTAAAATGCGCTCCTGTCAAACGCCCCAACAAAATGCCAAAAGGGCCCAAGCCCCATATGGGCAAGGCGCCCAAAAATCAGCCGCGGCAACCTTTAAAACGGGCAAACCGCACTTTTGGCGTCCCCACTTTTTAAATATAACCCAAAGCCAAGATCCCCAAAACGCCTAACCTATTCCCAAAGACAAAGCCATCCTTATGGCAAAAAACTAACAATCAAAAAGGAAGCAGAAACACATCCATAAGCGACTAGCGGCAAGGGCAATCACCCCTTCCTCAATGTCCAAACGGAACCCCACCAAAGGCGGAATGAAAAGCGGAAGGTCATAAAAATGCCCCAACAAATTTTCGATTCCAAGCATTTGAATTAAAATAAAGCGTACCGATTAAAACTTCGCCAAAGCCGTTGTTAAAAAAATATTATTAAAAACCAAAGCACCTTCGCGCGAAATAGGTTGGAACAGCCCACTATTTGATGTTGGCCGGGTTCAAAAAGTAATGGAAACGATAAAGCCCAATATAAAATGCCCAGCTTGGGATCAACCGCAAAATTCCCAATAAAAATAAAGCATTTAAAAATGTCCAAGGCGGAAAAAAAATTAAAAAATTCTAATATTTCCCCATATTTTAAGGGGCGCGTTTTCAAAAAAGTAATGCACAACGTGGCCCGGCAAGATGGCACGCGCATTTTCAACCGATCCCAAAAAGTGCCGCCCAAAAGTTCTTTGTAAATTTGGGGGCCTAGGAATCCGCCGGTTAAAGGGCAAAACCAAAGGCCTCCCCAACGGTAAAAGCCGCCATCCCGCCCCGTTAAGGGGCGCAAAAAAAAAAAACAAAAAAAAAGCAAAGATGACATTGGTGGATGGAAAGCCAAACCAATATCTTGCAAAATTGGATTAAGATCATTGCCTTCAAAGCCGGGTGGATAATCCCAAATGGTTGAAGTAAAAGGTAAAAAAAGGCCTTTGGGCATTACTGGCACAAAGGGTTGGGTTATTTAAGGGAATTTTTCAAAAAAACAAGGCACCAAAAAGTAAAAATGCACCCTAACGAAGTTTGATTAAAACACCTGTAATCTTATATAAAAGGCTTTCCAATAATTTTGAACAACATTTAATATGGAAAAGTCTGAAATAACATAGGAATAGGTCAAGGACAAAAAGGCAAAAGCTATCAGTATAAATCAATAACATGACGATTGGGATCATTAATAAACCCACGATAACGCTTCGGAATAATAAGGGTTTGGAAAAGCAAAAATAAACAATAATCCAAAGGAATAAACCAATTTCATTTATCACGGTTTTGATATTCCTCCCAAAGACCTTGGGCTTTCAAGCGATCTGCCACATCTTTTGGTACATATTTCTCATCATGTTTGGCTAAAACACGACTGGCAATGAACACTTTGTTAGCATTAAAACTCCCTTCAACGATAACACCTTGGCCCTCACGGAAAAGATCGGGCAAAACGCCATTAAATTTTGACTTCGTTTGCCAAAATCAGTCCTTAAGGTAACTGTTTCCCCCTCACTGCCTTTTCTTTTCAACAAATCCACCAAGGCGCAATGGTTTTTGCGAGTGAATATCCTGCTCGGTTATTTCTGAGGGCAGAAAATAACCCATATCACCCCAAGGAAAAAAACAAAAACAGCCAAACCCCATAATAATTGGCAAATACCAATAACATATAGCGCCTACGGCACCCCAAAATGGGTTGGAATGGGTTCCACTCACGGACATTTACTGTGCCTCTTTTATTTGCGCGGGTGAAAAGCCTTTTTGCCGCAATGTTTCAATCACTTCGCTCTTTTTTCGGGGTTAATCCTTAACCGCATTTTCTAAGTTTTACTTTTCGGCTCATCTAAAAAATATGGCATTTATTAGCATAAGCCAACCTTGCAAATCTTGACTGTTTTCCTGTAAACCTTTCAAGCTTGCCAAACATTTTGGGCGATAAGATCATTTGATCTGGCTCAGCTGCACCCCAAAGCCTTTTGGCTGATCAATTATTTGCATATCTTTTGGGCCCGGCACCACCATGATGGGATAAAGTTTTTCCAATAAGGCCGGTTGTTGTTTTCACCATTTTGAATAAGAAGCGCTAAAAAATCTGTGGGAGGTTTTCCGGGCTCCAATCGGCTGCCTCCGAAATGCGTTTTCTGCATCTTTTTGACACCTTTTTCAACCCCATCGCGCCAGCCAGCCTAAAAAGGCGCTTCTGTCTCACCATTTAAAGGGGCGATTAAAACTATTGGCGGGCGTCGCGGCCCGCCCAAGATATAAATCACCAGATATCAACGGCTGGTATTATCTTGGCGCTAACATGCCTCGCTTTTCAAATTTTTCAGCAATATTGGCTTTGTATCATCCATTCATCAAAGCAAAAAGGCTGTTTGGAAATGGTTCCAACAATGAATAAACCCAAAACTCCGGAATTCCAATATCGTAAAAGCAAAGGATTCTCGCATTCTCTGTGCTTTGCATTATCAGCCTCTTTACTAGAAGTGCCCGGTGTAATTCAACCCGCTTCCCTCGCATTTTCAACGGTTTGACCATCGCCTCTTTCTTAATTTCAAGGTTGCTTTTATAAACCTCGATATCCTTTGGGCTTATCTGTAATTAGTTGCAAACCAGTTATAGGCTTTTGCACCCCGAATACAACAACGACAATAATAATTGGGAATTAAAAAAACCAAAACAACAAGCCTATAAAAACAAATTTGAATGAAATGTCTCTCAAAGCATTTGTGAACGCATTTGATGTTTCAAAATCAAATGATTAACCGAATAATTAGTTGAAAATTCCATTCTTGCGTTTTTGATCATGGTTAAAATCTCTTTATTAGGCCATTTCATCTGATTGGATCAGATCGGCGCTCAATCAGTATTCACCCGTTTTGTCCGAAAACCGCCACACTTTTCGAAAACCTAAAAATCGCAAAACACAAATAGAATAAGGTGATTTTCAATCTTGGTTTAATTTCATTGCTCCTTTTGTCTACCGACCCTCCCGCCGACCATAATCGATTAATGAATTTTTTTAACTTTTGATAAAAATATTATCGGCAAAAATTGCGTAACATACCTCTTACAAAATGCACTTATTTTGTATGTTTAAAGTTTTCCAACATTTGAAAAAAGAAAGCAATAAAATAATTTAAACAGATTTTTCCTCAAATAATGATTGTGAAGCTAGCTTTTCATGTCTTTTAAAAATTTGTTTAAATTTATTGCTTTTATACCCAACTATAATATCTTACCATACGTAAAACTAAGCTTTAAAAATCATTGACAGGCTTTATTATAGTTCTCGCTGGAGGTTGAAACATTTGATGCCTAGCAAGGTCTATATGCAATAGATCTTACTTTAAGCGGAATGACATAAACGAGATTATTCCAATATTTAAAAATGGAGCTTTTAAATGTTTATTTGTGATGGCTTTGCCGTATCTGCTGCCGATAAAACTTTTCAACCTTTCAGCTTTGAACGGCGTGATCCGCTACCCTTTGATGTAGATATTGATATCGCCTTTTGTGGCGTGTGCCACTCTGACCTTCATACAGCACGCGGTGAATGGGCTGGCACCCAATATCCATGCATACCGGGCCATGAAATTGTTGGCACCGTCCGGCGGGTTGGCGAAAAAGTAACCAAATTCAAAGTGGGACAACGTGTTGGTGTCGGCTGTATGGTTAATTCCTGCCAAGATTGGCGATTGTGCCAAAAAGGGCTTGAGCAATATTGCGAAGTGCCACCTATGCCTGTGTAGGAACCGTGAAACTGGTACTAATCGTTATACATTTGGTGAGGTTATTCAGCGCATTGGCCGTGAATGAGAATTTTATGCTATTCGAACCTTGATCTTGCCGCCGCCGCCCCTCTTCTTTGTGCAGGCATTACCACATTTTCCCCCTTAAATCATAGGAATGTGACAACTGGGACAAAAGTTGGCGTTGCAGGCCTTGGCGGCCTTGGCCATATGGCGGTTAAACTTGCCCATGCTATGGGTGCTGAAGTTACCATGCTAACAACATCGCCCAGCAAAATTGCAGATGCCCGTCGTCTTGGTGCCGACAAAGTTGTATTGACCAAAGATCCCGTTGCTTTAGCGCAAGCCTATGCAAGCCTTGATCTCATTATTGACACTGTTGCGGCAAACCATAATATCAATCAATATTTTAATCTTCTAAAAGTAGATGGTACACTGGTACAGAAGTTGGCGCCCCAGTTGATCCGCTGCCAGTCCAAGTGTTTAGCCTCATCCCTATCGCCGTTCCTTTGCCGGATCCGCCATTGGCGGCATTGCTGAAACCCAACAAATGCTAGATTTTTGTGGTGAGCATAATATTACTGCTGACATCGAAATGATTGCACCAAACGACATCGAGGTACTGCTCGTATATCCAAAGCGATGTTAAATATCGCTTTTGTCGACGATATGTCATAAACCCTAACGTAATCTAAACCTTGAGTTTAAGTGGTGCGAAAAGTGTGAAGCGGTTTTCGGACAAAAAGCTTACCAGTCAAACAATAATGGATTGGGCGCATTTCGATCTGATCAATCAGATCGAAATGCGCTCTAACGCAATAGATTAATAAATTATATTCCAAAGGAAAAGATCATGGAAATTATCCGCTCTGGTATTCGTTCATCGATTAAGCTATCACCCGATTATTTTACTGGTACCGCGCGGCTTGATGCCGTCATAGACGAGCATAAAGGCGCAAGGGTCACATGCGGACACGTTACATTTGAGCCATCGGCGCGCACCAATTGGCATACCCATCCCCGTGGCCAAGCTATTATTATCACCTTTGGCCTTGGTCTTGTGCAAAAAGATGGAGGCCCTATCGAAGAAGTGCGCCCTGGCGATGTGGTATGGTTTGAACCTGGCGAAAGACATTGGCACGGTGCATCACCGAACTCTGCCATGTCCCATTTTGCCGTGCAGAATTAGAAAACGGCAAAACAGTAGAGTGGCTAGAGCCTGTAACCGACAGCCAATATTTAGGCTAACTTCGTTATCTGAGGTAAATCCAACACTTGAGGTAGTTTTGTAGGATCGTTTTTGGGTTAATCTTTTGTGCAGAAACATAAAAGCCGCCCTCATCATTGATCGGGCGGCTTTTTTGAGGCTTTTACTAAAGTTATATTAAGCTTCACTAAATGCTAATTCGCTTGCGCCATCCATGTGATAAACATCATCGCGGAACTGGGTAACACCATTACCGGTTGACCAAGCAGAAATATAAACGAAATGAAGTGGAATAGGATCTCTCACGGCAATCGGTGTATTTACGCGCTGCGCAATAACCTGCTCCATACGTGTGCGCCCCCAGTCTGGCGTATTTTTCAAAACCCAAACGTTGAAGTCTCTAATGTTATGGATACGGATACAGCCAGACGAATCAAACCGCATTAAATTATTAAACAAAGATTGTTGCGGCGTGTCATGCATATATACCGAGTGGGTATTATAAAAATTAATTTTTGTTGACGACATAGCATTAATTTTACCAGGATCCTGACGGAATCGAAGCCGCGTCGCCTCGTCAGTATTCCAATTGACCGACTGTGGTGAAACCTCTTGTCCCTGACCATTATATAAATGAATATTATTATCAGTAAGATAATTTGGACTTTTACGCATCAAAGGAATAATATCCTTCTTGATAATTGATGCGGGTACTGTTAAATCAGTTGAATCACTTCGCCAGATTTTTAGATCAAAGTGGTGTCTGCCGGTCAATTTTACCAACAACAGCCGTATAGCGTTGGGCAATAGCCCCATCCTCAACTGCTTCAATTTGCGCAGCAGGAATATTCACCATGACAAAACGCTGTTCATTAGCGGTTTTAGCTGCCCTGTTATTTTGCAGGCGATCTGCATTAACACGCAATTGCCGTAAGCGGGCATCAGCACTAACATTCATTGCACGATAGGTAACATCGCCAACAACACCATCTGAAGGGAGACCGTGGCGATGGCGACGCCGCACCACAGCATCCACATATGTATCCAAATGCAACCGATAGCCCTGGCCGCGCCAGTCTCCTGAAATAAATAATCTTTGCCGCATAATTTCAACAACTGGATGATTGACCTGAGCTGTAATTTTCCTTTTTGCTTGGGCACACGCAGTCGCTCACCTTGCGCAACAATCGAGCTGTTGACGATGCGGGCCGGCATGCCGACGGTGCTGGTACCGGCATTGAAAGCTGGGTGCAGACGCGCCATCGGCATTTAACCTGTTTTCATGTCATACATCCATATAATAAAGCCGTTACCTTTTACACCACTATAAATGCACAGCCTTAAAATAACCTAAACAAGCCATAATTATAAAGCCTGTTTTAAAGCATGCATTGGCGTGATTTTATGGTGATAAAATGTCTAAATATAAATAGAAAATAAATTATATATTTTAGTCTATCAACAAGACGGACAGCAAATTTTTTAACCTACGACGTTTTTCGAAAAGTGTGAAGGGGTTTTCGGACAAAAACACAGGTGAAACAACAGTTAGGCGCCGATCACAGTCGGTAGATCGAAATGCGCTCTAATTTTCCTGCTCTTTATTTTATCAATTAAAAAACGTTTCATTACACTGAATGTTGGCATCTTCAATTTATTAAAATTTTCAGCCTCTTGCAGCATTGCCACACGTACTTTGTTGTAACTTGTCTAATTGCAATGAGACACAGCCCAACAAAGATATATTTCAAAAAATATTTAAGTTAATGGCGACCAACTGCCATCGACATTGCGGCAAGCACTGCCACGATTTGTTTGCGGCACGCTACGAATCACAAAACTCTGGCTATATTGACGGCAATTTTGCGAGCCAACGCGATAAGGCTGCCCTGGCGTTGCATACCAGATGCACCACCATCACCTTGTAGCCCAATTTATGGTGTTACCAGAGCGCGTATATTCCAATGCCTTATATTTGCGCCTCCCAATGCGCTGACTACGTTTGCTTTGAAGGAATTTGTGTTATTGAGATCACCGAGCAAGCCAGTTCCTGCTTTATAAATCAAGCTTTCGATTTGGGAGTCTCAGACGGTTTGCTGTCTCATGGCACAACCAGCAACAAGCGAAAGATACTAGGGTGTTATAAGGACAGCTGCAGTTTTCATTTTAATACCACGAGTTAGAGCAATTAAATTTCATAAATAAATGCTTAAAGGGTCAAAAACTAAATTCATTAACCTTTAATCTCAGCTTATTCATATTTACAGCAAAAATATCAATAGGTTATTATCAAAGTGATTGAACACCTTAAACAATTTCACTATTAACTCTAACATGGCTGTTGAAATAAAAGCTTTGTCATTTTATACAATTTTATTATGCCTTTTGGATCATCAAGCGGTTTTTTAATTTCTCAATCTAAAATGAAAACAATATACAATAGTTACTGGCAATCATCGCCAATTAAGACATACTAGACAAAAATTTATTTTTATAATTTGGTCATTAGGTTTATGGCTTCAACTCTCAATTTGCCATACCACCCGGTCAAAATCTAAAAAAGAAATAAGGATCCTTTAATTAATTATAATCCATTCACCTTAATCATTTTGATTTAAAAAAGCTATTTTGTGCTATCCAGTTTATTGACGCCCCGATGGTATGCGACAAAATGAAACTTGACCAATAACAAAAGTTGAACCAATAGCCTGAATATAACCCAATAACGTTGAAATGAGACGTCTGCATATCGCCTGTGTTTATAGGCAGCCACATTTCAGCGTTGCCGATATTGATCCGCTGGTGACTGGATATTGGCAAAACCTAGCTACCAGCGCTGAAATCTCGGTTTGATGCTTTGTTCCTGGGCGATATTTTTGGCACTTCACCCGACTCTCCAGCTGAAATTATTGGTTCCATGATCCAATACTCCTTTTATCGGCAATTGCGTCCTGCCAGTAAATTAAACATCATCGGAACTTCATCTACGACTTACTGTGATACACCCCTATGCGCAGGGCGCTTTGCCTCTCTCGATCATATTAGCAATGGTCGAGCAGGTTGGAATATTGTCACATCGTCAACATTACCTGAAGCTAAAAACTTTGGCCGTGATGTTTTAGCCCCCCATGAGGAGCGCTATGCGCGCGCGCGCGACGTTGTGCAAGCTGCTTCACATTTATGGACCCGGTTGGAAGCCTAATGCGCGAATTTGCGATGAAAGCAGCATTATTATGGCCGCGGGCGGTTAAAAGGCTAATTATTGCGGTAGCTATATCCAAAGTTCTGGTACAACAATATGCCTCCCTCTCCATAGGGTCATCCTGTTTAGCCCAAGGCGGCATATCACCAACAAGGACAATTTTGCCAGTCAATATGCTGATATTTCATTTACTGTGCAATGCCATCTAAGCGATGCGCAAGCCTTTTATAAAGACATAGGCAGGCCACTGGCATGGGCGCGATGCAAAAAATATGTCTTTTCCAGAATTGGTACCGGTACGGCCAGGCACAAGCAAAAATGGCACAATTAAATGATCTTGCACCCGATGAATTTGCATGGCATGAATTATACAAAATTTTAGGCGTTAATCTATCCCAATATAGTCTTGATAATCCATTGCCAGCTTGTGTGCTTGGTCTTGCTGAAATCAAAAGCGACATCAGAAGATGTGCTAATTATACTCAACACCCAGCAAAGCGCGAAAGTTATAGTTGCGTGAATTTAAAGCACGTTTGTATTCACGTATTATCTTCTTCTAGGCACCAATAGGTGTAATGATGGCACAAAAATGGTTTGATGAAGAAGCAGCTATTAGCTTTATTATTTTCCCAACTTTATTACGGACTTGGGGTGTTTGTAAAACTGTTCTTATAACCAATCTTAGAGGCTCGAAATTTACGCACCCGCCGATTGGTGAGAGCAACAAGACATAGATATGGTCTACAAGATTATGGGCTTAATGAAAGTAGCAATGCACTCATACCATCAATTGCCTGTAATAGACTAATCGGTGGCGACAGGCCGGTAATATGAATGCGCAAGCCCTAATGAGCGATCAATTTAAGTTCGCCGCCATATTCACTGTTGTATCCTGACAATGGATAGTCCCCGACAGTTCTTGCTTTGTAGTTTCATCTAGGCGCCAGTAGCATTTTAAGCTTCATTTATATCATTATCTCGTAAGACCCATTAGTCATCCTCAATAATAATTTCAAACCTATTTAGTTGCTCTGTTGCCTCATGCAGTGATGACACTTTAATTTTAATAGCTTTTGCCATTTAGCTGTTTCAGAAGATTAACCTTCCTCCATCTGCTTTTCTCAGCGAAATAATGGCGGATCAGAATGCGTCTCTATTATTTTATCTGGATTAAGCTTGCGCATAACCCGGATAATTGGCTCCAAGCTTGGAATCATTTCGGTGCGATAAACAACACTGTCCCGCTGGGCTGCAATTCTAGCACGCTCCAAATAATGTTTGATTTGAACCTGCATCGCCTGACGATCGCGACCGTTGCCCCTACTGACCACCGATTTTCACCTCATTACTCACTACTGCGAGAGGGTTTTTAACCCAGATAAATTACAAATTCCAACTTGGGTGCGAAAACGCTCAACAATTCGTTGATTATTATCAATTAATGCATTCATTTCATGGGCTAAAGGTGCGATTTCCAATGGTAAGTTGGTATCAAGGCGGTCAGCCTCGCCATTACGAATAGCTTTTAAGGTTTTTCGTACCCGAAATAATGGAAAAGGCGATCAATATAACAATGACCGTGATAATGCATTATACAAAGACCTGCGAGATAAAACTCTTAGTATTGCCGACATAAACTGCTTTTCAACCTCCATTGGTGCAATAATCACAAATCAGCACCAACCGTTTTTGCGATCAAGTAAAACATCACCCTCTACAACCAGATGCGCCCGAAAGCCCTTTGCACGATAGGATCGCATAAAATGACTATCAAAGGGTACATCGCGTTCAGACGGTGATAAGATTTGCCGTCCGCCGCCACTCTGAATTATAACGTCCGCAGTTGAGAAACAAGCCGTTTACTTCCCAAAACCAACCTGAATTGGCGTCCGTACGCGTATATCACCAACTTCTGGCTTGCGCCTTGGAAATTCCTGTGGAATACATTAACTAAAACGATTAATGAATAAAGATGGGCGGTCAGCAAATCTTCAAAAGATTGCTCATTTGCCTCGCGATATAAAGCTGATGCTGTAAAAGCAACGATCATCAAGGCAATCATAACCCAAAGGGTTGAAAATAACCCTAAGCGCAAGGTGAAAGATCGTTTGAATAAAAATTCGGCGTGCTTACAAGGGTTTTAAAATGAAATTGGACTAAACATGATCATTTAGATCAGCGTAATTTATGCTCTTATCCAAAAACAGATTGACAGGATCTGGTTTTTTGAGCCTAGCCCATACCGCGAATAGTTTCGATAATAATATCAATGCCGGGCTTTTACGTAAACGCCCGGCAACGCTTCCAATTGTGTTAGAATCACGATCAAAATCTTGATCATATAAATGCTCGACCAATTCAGTTCGTGAAATAACCTGCGCTTCATGATGCATCAAGTAATGACCTTCCTCATGGGAGGTTAATTTAATCAACTGACCATCAACACTGACTTTTGATGTTTTTGTATCCAATAGAACTGGGCCACACCGAAACTCGCCAGCGCATGACCGTGGAGCGCCGAATGGTGCTCGCAACCTTGCCGACCTCTTCCATATGGAAAGGCTTGGCTACACATCATCGGCCCAACGGCATCCTTCCCGCCTTTATCAGACCAACGATCGCGTGCAGTCAATAACAAAACGGTAATGACCATCCGCGCATGCCCAAGACCTTGATGCCGCCTTGACGTGGCGTATCCAGAATAACGGCATCGCAAGGGCTCTATATCACCGAAAATGTCCTGCTACGCAATCAAAGGCACAATCAAACAACGCAAGCCAGCCTCCGGTCACAGCCTCGACAAGCTGGCGATTTAAGTCGCAATCATCTTCAACAATTAAAATACGCATAAAATAGATCTGCTTTCAGATTGATTTTATCAACTATTCATAAACTTCGAGTGCGGCTTTTACCGGCTAATCAATTTGACTAATTAGCTGGCACAGCAACTTCTACACGGCGAGGCTGCTCTCCATTCCGACCGGAATAATAACAACCACGACGCAAACATCTTTACCATTTTTTGAACGACGGGCGTTGCTGAAAAGCTGACCACCGCGTTCATCCGGCAATTCTTTGACCTACGGCGTACAATCAGCTGCTAAGCGGGACTAATAGTGACGGCGGCGGTATAGTGCAATAAGTGAATGTATAATTTTTTTCATCATGACCTTCTTTTAATACAGCTAATCTGAATATTCCATGAACAGCTGTCCCCGCACTATAAACAACGCACTCGATACACTGCACTATCCTCCACGCCTCAAAAAATCTGAATGTGCCCTTTGAAAATATAACTCTTCACTATCTACGCTCATCTCTTCAATCATTTCATATCGTCCATTTGAATTTCAAAGAAAATCCGACGCCAACTTTATGCGAAGCTCACTGTATACCAGAATGCTGTATCCAGAATATAATGATCAATTAGGCACGACGCAGGATCCAGATATGAAACATCATAGATCGATTTTAAAACTACTTCAAATTGTACAAGAGTGAAATAGGTAAAGCAATAAAATCAGCATATTTGACCTTAAAGGCAAGGCAATAATTTTTTAACTTTACGCTTTCATTCACATTGCGCATATAAACAGTCAATTGCCTTTAACCATTTCAGTTTTAAAATCTAAAGATGGTCAATTACCCTATAATTATTGTATTAGATATTGGGCCAGGTTGCAAACTTTAACTCTCAGTTATTTTGAATAGATTCTATAAAAATTGCTGAAACATTCATTTTAAAATGAGAACTAAATTAGGGGTAAATTCAACAATAAATTCGTTCTTAATTTAATTTTTAATTTAAACCCAGTAATCTATCTAGCAGTGGCAAAATAAACCATGTTCAGGCGGAAAGAAAAACCAAAGCGTAAAAAAATCTGATAAGAACTTTCAAAGCCCAAGATTTATTGGCTTGGACGCTTGGGTTGACAATTGTCTTTATAAAATATTTCATTCTTTAGTGTTTGGGGCACCATTTCTGTCAACATCACGAAAATTTCGCCTACGTGGTACAAAACGTTTTTTGGTTGAAATTATCGATGAAAGCATGACATTAAGTATATTAGGCACTCCTCTATTGTGGTTTGGGACTTTCCGTTTCAGCAACCGATGGTGACTGGCGAGCGCCAGATGAATTTGCTATGACAATGCTCGATCGCCATAATACTATAATTGGCCAACGCGGTGCCATGCATGCAGAAAATGTGGCCATTGACGAGATGCCAGACTTTGTCATCAAAGCTGTCCTTGCAGCAGATCGTCGTTTTGATCATTAGGTGCATAGACTGTGGCCCATTTCACGTGCTTTTAGCCGTATGCGTGCCAATGGTGCTGGTCAGGCGTATACAGCACAACAATTAGCTAAAAAATATTTTTCTATCCAATGAACGAACCTTTAAGCGCAAAATCAAAGAAGCCTATCTTGCTCTTTGGTTAGAAGCAAACCTTAGCAAACAGGAAATTTTGCAACTTTATCTTGACCGTGCTTATATGGGCGGCGGTAACTTTGGCATTGCATCTGCTGCCAAATATTACTTTGGAAAAGATATTAAAAATGTCAGCCTTTCTGAAGCGGCAATGTTAGCAGGACTTTTTAAGGCACCTGGTAAATATGCACCACATATCAACTTACCGGCCGCCCGCGCCCGCGCCAATGTTGTTTTATCCAATCTTGTTGACGCGAAGCTTTATGGGCGATGAGGTTGCGCTGGCGCGTCATCCTGCAACGGTGGTTGCGACCTCAATAATGATGCCCCCGATTATTTTTTAGACTGGATTTATGATGAAGTAAAAAAAATGGGGGATAGATTACCACCGCGAATGCTAGTGGTAAAAACAACGCTTGACCTTGGCTTACAAAAGGCTGCTGAAGAATCTGTTGAATATCACCTTGCACAATATGGTAAACAATATCGCCGCAACCAAAGCCTCAACCCGTCATTTGGAAAATGACGGTTCAGTAAGGGCAATGGTTGGCGGCGGCTTCTCAAAGAGAGCGGGTAACCATTGGCTCATGCGCAACGCGCCAAACCGGATGTCACCAAACCTTAACTGTTTCGCTGCTTAATGGAGCACAATGCAACACACCGCAAACGGTAAAACCTGGACCGCAATTGAACCCAGGGTGATTGGCAACCACGCAATTATAGTACCAGTTACGCGGACGCGTAGATCTTGCAACAGCTTTGGTCAAATCATTAAACTCAGTACCTGTACGCATAACCTCAATATCTTGATCGTTCCACCAAGGAAATTGTCAATCTTGTCGAGGCAATGGGCATTGAATCACCCATCAGCTCGCATAAACCATGGTACTTGGCACCTCGCGCATGACACCACTTGACCAAGCAACGGGTTTTAACGTCTTTGCCAATGGTGGTATGGCTGGAAACCGCCATGGATTTACTCAAATATTATCCGAAGATGGCAAAGTTTTATGGGATTGGCAACGGAGGCGCAAAGCCCACCGCGTTTGTGAAAATGCAACAAGAAAAAATTCCATGTTGGACAGTGCCAGAGCGCGACAGGAAACGCGCCGCCTACAATGACACGCGTTGCGGGTAAAACCGGTACATCGCAAAATTATCGTGATGCTTGGTTCGTTGGTTATACGGGTAATTATTCAGCAGCGGTATGGATGGGAAATGATAATTTTAGTCCTATGAACCGGTTAACGGGTGGCGTTAGACCGGCAATGATTTGGCAACGTATGATGCTTTATGCCCATCATAATATTGAGTTAAAGCCTTTATGGTGAAAAAATTTTCTAACCAGCCAATTATAGCAAAACAGATAACACACCATCATCCCCAAACCACGGTTGCTGTCCAGATTCTATCTTAGTATTAAAAGATATTGATAAAGCTTATCTTCACCACCACTTTTGATAAATTAACCGACACCGCCTTGTTTTCAGAATTAAACAAACGATAATTTATAACATTATCGTATATCATCATAACGTGATTATCCAAAAATTACTAAAGATTATATCGCCTTTAACTGCGCTATTTTAAAAAGAATAAATTAGCAAGACCTCAAATTAGAAGCGATTTCAGTCGAAGTCGGATTCAGATCAGCGCCTCTAATCTTGTATAACCGCGTTTTTGTCCGAAACTGCTTCACCTTTCGGAAAACGCTCCTTTGAAAAAACAAATTTGGTTTAATTTTCCAGGAAAATTTTTTTAAACCATTATACTTTGTAATTTAATTATAAAAGGCTCTTTCAAAAGGAATTTTTTCCAAACCGTAAAAACAGATTCAATTCATTTAATGCTTGGCAATTCACATGTTAATTTAAATGTTCCGTTACTTTAATTCATCTGCATAATATTTAAAAATTTTGTGATTTTGATAATTTTAAAGTTTTATCTTCCCGTATTTTTATAAAATCATTACATCCTTCCAGGTTTTCATTTCATCAAAACAACTGGTAAAAATATGATGATAAAGGGGAATTTCTTAAATATTCATTGTGATGAAAATTCCTTTCTTCTAACAACCTTTCGCCAATAATATTTGCGAAATCAAACTTCCAACGAGTTTGACAGATCCTGAATAAAATTGGTTTCCTCCAATCCGCAAGATAACCTGCACCGACCAGCCATTTTGGCATTTAACTTCCGATACCGGTTCCAACTTCCATATGCCCCGATCAGAGGCGTAGATATCATTGCTGGTGTTGCATACATCTGCCCAATCAAACTGATAGGGCATTAATCGGGCTGCGATAGAAATAGCCCCCGCCCTTAATCTTGTATTAAAATGATTACGCCTTCTAATTATATCCAGTATTTTGGGTCAACGGAGCCAATAAATTGCGTATTGAGTCCATTCAGCGGCCTACCAGCCGTTTCCTGATATTCATTGGCATGTTGGTACAACCAAAGCAATTGCTGTGGATGTCCAATGATCTGACTGTAGGTATAGCCAACTCTGGTGAAATTTGACCATAAGATGAGAAAAAGCTAGCCTCGCCATATCCGGGAGAGAACACTTCTGTAACGTTTCATCCTCCATTGGATCCAGCTGTAGTTAATTCCAACATCAGACCATTATTCCAATTTACGAGAACCAAAACAAATCAAAAGCTATCGCATTGGCTTTGCCGACCGGTATTTGCGAAACCTCATCGAGATGATTACCAATTTCCCGAATCATCCAGCCATAATCAAGTTTTGTTCAACACCAGTGCGTAAGCTATAGATACTGCTTTAGCGCCCCAATAATCGTTCGTTCCGCGTTGGTCGCTTTAGTAACGCCAGCATCCGCCAAATACAATGATCACCCGCAGAATTTCCCCAGCGGCAACTGAATAATTGATCACCGAAAATACCCGCCATACGATATTGTGTTGAAAGGCAATTAGCCTTCAGGATTAAGTTCGTCAAAATCTTGATATAGCCCTCTTGTCCATCGGTTAAATTACCGACTGTCGCCATTAGCCGCCAATTCCGCTATTATTGGTAAAGGGGAATCCATGTGATATCCTAAAAGCTTTCATTTTGGCATGAGGAATTTTGTGAAAAATGACTAGAAACATTAAGATGAATACCATATCATCACCAACAATACCGAACTTCAAGGCTATGTTCGGGAACGTCAAACCTTATTAATCCTCACCAGTGGTAGAAAATAGCGTTATAGGTATTTTCAAGCCCATAAGATTAAGCAGCTGTGCCTGCAACTTTGCGTACCATTGACTCCGATCAGAAGCAAAGGCCCATGCTCATCAAATACCATGGCCATTGGCCGTTTGAACAAAATTGCCATCAAGTTCAACGGTTAATGACGCGCCCTAGAAAGATTGGTGTGGGTCGCCTATTACCAAATTAGGATAAAATTAATTAGGTTAAATCTGGGCCCAACGAGGACCTTCCAACCCCATTAAAATGTTCCTTCATTGGTAAAGTTACGGCCTCGATGAAATTATTCAATGCGCAGGAGAAACCGTTCTGGCAATCTTGCAACCGCATTGATTATATGCCATATAAGTTGCACCCAGCGTTATAGAAACTATTATTACCCCACCAGGGTCAAATTACCCAATGTATACCATGGGTTATCGACATAGTCATTGCCTCTTTTGCGCGCAATGACCACCAGAAACCGATAAGGAACCATTAATCTCAACGAAATTATCAGCACCGCTCAATAAAAATACCTGCACCATTTCCAGATCCACCACGGACCATATCATTAAGCGCAGTAAATATTACCACCACCAAGCTCACCCTTCTTTGGATAAACCGCCATAGGGTCTTGAGGCTGCAAAAGGGCACCATCAAATTAATTATCAATTGTTCACCTTTGCCTAAACCACCGGCAGAACCTGCGAAAGCACCATCAACCCAGCCACCACCGCCGCCAGACTTTTGTGCAATAATACCGTGAGAATTTTGGAAGAGCACTTGCCTAATTGATTAAATTGAATAGTAACCATTACCGCATTATTAGCATTAATGGCTATATCTGGTGCCAAACCGATCCTAGAACCATCCGCCGCCGCCGCCGATGATTGTAATAAAACACCGTGAGCATGATCCCTGTGGTGACAATCTGCCTCATTAAAAGCAAATCTTACCCCCTACCATTAACGCCTTGAGTACCCCAAGAAACCAAATTTGTTCCCCGGCAAAGCAATACCGTACCGCCGCCGCCGCCTGATTGTATACAAGCCAATGATCCATATCCTTCGTTTGTACCCACCGTTAAAGTGGGCTTCCATCACGAGCATCAGCATTGGAACCACCTTTGCCCCTCATGCGACAATGCGCTGACCAACTGTTCCGTACCTGTAACCTTGACAATTGCCGGACCGCCACCTCCACCGATAGATTGAAATGGCACCTGTGCCAACTGACCCAGTTACATTTTACTCTGCTCATTGCGCCACCATTTTCGTTAATGTTCTCAGCCCTAAAATACGGATATCACCTATCTTTGAACCAGCATCCGCAACGAAGTCCCAATCCCGCCGCCGCCGCCGATAGATTGCTTTATAACCCCGCCGATAATAGACCGTCGTTGCAATGTCACCCGTTTGCGTAGAAACAAGAGAGGCCGCATTATTTGCGTTACCGCTTTTCTCCAAGCTCCATTTCAAAATGAACACCCAGCATTATTTTGACTGTTGTTAGCACACCGCGAACGCGTCTTAAAGTACCCCACCGCCCGATTGGACTGACAACATCGCCGGATGCCATTCACCCGCTGCCCGAAGGTTCCTGATGAATAACATGAACATTTGCCGATTATCCTGTTACACCATTTGCACCAGCCGCATTCAAAAATCATCGTCTTTGAGTATCGGTCTTCTTTTATTAGGAAACCAAATGCCGTCAAGATTAACGATAATGTACCGCCCCATTAATACTTTCGGCTTTAATGGCTGATGACCTTTACCAAGGAACAGTAACCGCCAAATGATTGATACCTCGCCGCCTTACCCCTACTTCCACCAACCGCCCAAGAAGGGTATTAGCCCACCAGATATTAAACCGCTTTCATCGGTTGAAAATTTGCTCACCCCTTACACGCCGCCGCCGCCAATAGATTGCGTTATGCCGTCGATTTATCGCCCGCGTTATATATGCCGCTATTGTTAACTTCCCACCCCTCACCACCTCGCCCCTAACCCCACCGAAATCATCTATCATTTGCGCCAGCATTGGCGATGAGTTCTTGGAGACCGTGCCGCCTTACCCCACCGCCGCCGATAGATTGTGCGGACAATGCCAGCGCCCGATCCAGATGTATCAACGCTTGAATTTTCAACCTCAACACGCCACCTGTTCACCTTGCCTACCACCAATGGCTAGGGAATGACCGTACCGATCAAATATTTCTGCTTTTTAGTACGGGGTTACCGCCGCCGCCATGGAGAGCTAGAACACCAAGGACTTGCCGGTTTGATCCACCACTATATCATGGCGATAGAAGGTTAATTACTCTAACCCACCCCGCCACCCACCGCCAATAGCCATTGTAATTATTAATTTTTTGTTGGGCTTCATTCAAGAAGGATTAATAATTTTTTACCCCGCCGGGGGGTTGGTGGTTGACATTTCCCCAACCCCGCCCCGCCTGACTGCGCAACCAAATGGGCCCTGACCCAAAGTCTGAATACCGTATTTTCGACATTCGGCCTACTGGCCCCCCTTGCCGTTCCACCAATGGAAAAGGAAAAAAATTGCGGGCTGGATTTCGTCTCATGTATTAATGGACCTACCCCGCCGCCCCGATTGATTGACAGGATGCCGCCGGCCCCTGTCATTTCCAGCCCTTTAGCTATCGGGGAACGGTTTTCAGACAATCCACCATCCCCCTTACCATTTGCCCAAATTTTTCTTTAAAATCGCGTTTATTTTCTGTTTTCCCTACATTGTTGAAACCGCCCCGCCCCAAATTACTTTCCCTTTCCCATAGGCCACCCTAGTATGAATTATCATTGTCAAGGGAACACCCCAGCCCTTTCCAAAACCCAAATTCGGTTAAAATTTGACTTTTCTTTTAAAAGGTCCCTATCGGTTGCCCCCCAAACACCCCACCGCCGCCATGTTGGGCCAATACCATTTTGCTTTCCCCGGTTTTGATAACCAAAATTCGACAAAACACAGAAACGCACCCTCACCCGCCAAGATCCCAAAATTTTCCAACCAAAACAATTGAACTACATTGTCGTCTGAATTTCCCAATGCCTTTTCCACCCCCCCGCCCCCGGAAAAAAAAAAAAAAAAAAAAAAAAAAAAAAAAAA
The DNA here is from genome assembly GCA_029286875.1 of Lamproptera curius. NCBI lineage: Eukaryota > Metazoa > Arthropoda > Insecta > Lepidoptera > Papilionidae > Lamproptera > Lamproptera curius. Next base: position 21,475 of record JAGSMT010001398.1, read on the forward strand.
AAAAAAAAAAAAAAAAAAAAAAAAAAAAAAAAAAAAAAAAAAAAAAAAAAAACGAAGTCCAACCCAATAGATGAATTAATTACATTCAGGTACACCCCTACGCCTCCCCAAACCCAGAATTAATTATTGACTTTTGGCGTTTAAACCAATCATTTTCCGCAGTATAGTTGCCACCCACCACCGCCACCGCCGCCGATGGCGCTTGCACGAATACCGATTTTGAATTGGCTTTCACCTTGGTTACCCGGATAAAAATTGCGACTAAACCATCATTCGAACAGCACCCTCCGCCAGATCAGCAAGATGCCATACCCTTGAACCCTTTGTCTTAACTCTAGCTATCGTCAACTTTTAACGGATTATCCACGACCGCCTTTCTTTTGTCTTTTTCTTTTCTCTTTATTTCTTGTTTTACTGACTTTTGCCGGCCGCATCCCCACCGCGCCATTACTACGTACCTAATTTATGCACCCTGTGGTATAAAGCCGTATTTAAACCAAATTTGCCACAAGCCCTTTCCACCGATGCCAAGCGTGCTAAATTGTTTTCCAATTAGAAGGTTCGAATCTGCCCCCCACCGCCCCGCCCCAATTGATTGGGCTATAATACCCCTGCGTCTCCGATGTTTTGATAAACCACAAATCAACAGTGACCAACTCGAATACCCCTCAGCACCTTCTAACCCAGGATATAGCCCGCTTTGTTAACCATTATAACTGTTTTCCACCATCGAAATAGTATCGATTTACCGCCACCGCCACCATGGGAGGAAAAATTGCTCTGAATTTCACCATGGTAATAATACGACCTTGGCAACTTAACACGATCCTTCCAACGCCGCCAGAACGACCAAGTTTTAACAGAAAGTGTTGCCGGAGAGGTCACCATCAATACTACCTGATTGCATTCCGCCACCGCCGCCAATTGATCAAAAATACGAGATGTGAGCAAATGTTTCCGATGTCGCCAATATTTCAACTTAACACCCCCACACCAGCGCGCCTAACCCCAATAAGATATTTGCGATAAGTTGGCATCTTTTTGATCCCTTGATAATATTGGTATTGCCTGCCACCGCCGCCGCCTATAGATTGCGCAACAAGCATCGCCCCCACCATTGGTTGGATCGTACCATTATGCCGAACTGACACAAGATCCAGGAGCCAGCCCTGCTCCGCCGCCGCCACGGATATAGATATGCAATTTGCTTTTGTCACCTTTTTCTAATTCACCAAGGTTAAATTTGATCCACCATTACCACCACCGCCGCCAATGATTGCGCCACCAAACCCTTAACATTATCGCCATAGACACTGAGGACATTAGAATAAAACGCATTCCATTTATTATATCATAACCGCGTGTGACATCAACAGTTCCAGCATTACCACAGAACCACCAGAAACCGCCAACACCAATCGTAATGGGAACCGCTTTTGACGAGACGCCGTAGTATTAGCACCACCTGTACCACGCCGCCGCCCAAAGATTGGGCTAGGATACAAATCCAACACTTTAAAGGTTTATTGGTTTTATTTTTACTTCAGACTGGATTTTTGGTATAGATGTCGCTTAACCACTGTTAAACGTACATTAAGCAGCATCCGCGCACCGTGCCGCCATGCACCCTATACCAACAGCAAAGGCATAACTATCTTTAGTGGCATTTTGAAAAGTACACAGCAATGTTTAATCGCCAGATTTGACCCCGCAATTGATTGATCAATGCCCTATAATCAGTGCCGTTGTTATAATTGAGCCATTTGTGTACATCAATTCCGTATATTGCCTGAACCAGCCAAAGACCCAAAAGTCAACCATGGTAACGCGCATATCAACTCAATCCCTCAGCTTATACATGACATCACTGCCACCAATAGATTGCGCCATAAGGCCAGGGAATAGTCCCTTCGCAAATATATAGCATCAATGTTTGAATACCGCCCAATCCACTTTTTCCAAAACCAACACCAATGTAGCAGAACCATCAAAGCCATCGAACCTGTATATTAATCCCCCATCCCGCCGATAGATTGAGCAATAAGCCATTTTCCCCATTCCTTGTAACTGAATACGGTCATTCGTTTATCAACATTAATACTTTTGAGGCATTCCCCAGAACCACCAAAGCCGCCAATTCCAATAAGCCGCATTAGTTTGCCTTTTAGTAGCAAGTGAAACCCCAGCGGAAACTCCACACCTGTTCCACCCGCCGCCATAGATTGGGCGGCAATACCATTGGGCCTTCAACTCATCGCTGCTATTATCGCCTTACCAACATTACCTCACATGAGATTGACTGTGCCAGCATCACCACCATACCACCAAAACCCCAACTAAGGCTGCGGATTGGTCCGAATGTTAACGAGTGCGCCGCAATATTAATGCCACCTGCACCGCCACCTCCGCCGACAGATTGGCAACAACAATTTTGAACCAATTGTTTGGTGTCTATACGCCCGGGTAACATGCCCGCCTACCACCACTTCCGCCAAAGCCACCTACACCAAGAGAAACGCGCGCTTCCCGTTTTCCAAGTGCAACGGCCAGCAATATTCACCCACCTGCGCCGCCGCCGCCGCCGATAGATTGGGACAACAAAGCTCCATCACCATGGGTGATAAGTAAATCACCTGACCGTGACATTTCCAGCACGCCGCCACCTCCCCAAAACCAAAGACCAACAAGGATGCGCGGATTATCACCTGCGTAGGCCCCCCACCGGTAATCATCCACCTGCCCTGCTCCACAAGCGATTGTAGTAAGCACCAAAGTCGCCCTTTGTCCTACATTGCCAATAAGTTGGCATGACATTTCCTGCGTCCACTCCCTCCAAAACCACCAAACCAACCAATATTACAGTTGCGGCAAATACGCCATAATATTCTACCACCGGAACGCCGGCCGCCAACCGACTGGACAGCATGGCATGATTGATTACCTTCAGTCAAAGATATTACCAGTATAGTAAGGTCAACATTACCAGCATTACCGCCGCCGCCGCCGCCGCCTACCAACGCCAATTTACCAACGCCTTGGCAATTTCCGGATTCCAACTGTCACATTAAAACCCCAGAAACCCACCCCAAGGGATTATGTTAACCATAGCTGCGATACCTACTGTTGATATCCACATCACCGTTACCTGCCAGCTCACCACCAGCATCTCCAAGCCGCCAACGCCAACAGCGATATTGCAGCCGCTTGTTTCGTTGAAATAAGTCCAGCAATACTAAACCCACAGAGCCGCCGCCGCCGCCAACCGATTGGGCTAAAATAGTCCTGAATCATCACCTTCCGTAATAATAAACCATCTGGTTTGCGAAACTGTTCGCTTTCCGCCCTACCCCTGAACCAATCCAAGAACTTCCCGAAGCGCCGTACAGCTAAACCAAAACGACACTGCCCCTGGCCGCCGCCGCCGCCGGTGATTGGCATGTCCGCTTAGTTTGGTGCGGCTGATAGTTTTTTCCCTTTGAATTATTTGCCCCAAAAGATCGAAACTTTCCCACGCCTCCCCTCACCAGTCCCCTAGAAATGCCGATTGTCCCAGCAATTTTCACTCGCAGCAAACCACCTGTCCGTTGAGGCAAGAACCACCGCCGCCGCCAGGATGCGCTAAACCAGTCTATATCCCCTGAAGTGAGCGGCCATTAACAATTAGTGAAACATGGACCAGCCCGCCGCCGCCAGATCCCAATACCACAGCCACGGTTGCAGCTTGTCCCGCAGCAGAAAGTCCTGCAGATACATTAAACGCACCATTACCGCCGCCGGCCAATTGATTGTCGACAATGCCATTTGCATTTGCACCAAGAGGTTATCACATCACCATCAATATGTGCATCTACTTGCCAGCATCACCGCCACCTGCACGGCACCCCAACACCCACCCGACCCAGCTGCCGTGGGCTGCCGATGAACTGCCTGTTACATTAAAACACCACCCACCGCCGCCGCCGAGGATTGCGCTAAAAGCCTGTTGATGATTTTCCTTCGGTAAAATTGACTTGCGCTTGCAATTACATCACCGCAGAACCGCCACCTTTCCGATCCACCAAGACCACAGCCACTGCACCAGGCAACGCACACCCGCACAGCGGCCCGAAACATTAAAGCCGCCGGAGCCGCCACCACCGCCAATTGATTGCGTAAGTGCTTTGATTGATCACCACGGTAACGATTATATCACCAGCGATCGCGTTGCCCATTGCATTGCCTCCTGATCTCCATTACCGCCAATCCGATAGAAATAGCGCCGCACCCGCCACCTGAATGCCTCCAAACTGACCAACCGCCAGAGCCACCACCGCCGCCAATCGATTGCACGATCATGCCGTTTGACTGGTACGGGTTACAATTTTACCTTTACTTCACCGTAAGCGATCCCCTCGCCACAGCGCCACCATTACCACCAAGCCCCTGCAATAGTGCCCGCACTTGCCACCAGCGATAGCACCAGGCAACATTAACTTACCGCCGCCGCCGCCAATTGATTGAACAATCGCCCGAAGATGCTCTTATGCGTAAAATTGATGATTCAACTTCCAGATGCGACCCAGCCTTGCCGCCCTGAACCACTGCCACCAATGAAGCGATATTCCAACGGCTCCACCACCAGCACCAGAGCCAGAAAGAAAAGCCACCATTACCACCGCCCCGCCAATCGATTGCATCAACATACCTGCTGATTGGCCACCTTTTTCCCGCGCCCTTAACATTGCATTTGTCCCCTGCTAAATTTAACTTACCGCCGCCACCGCCCACCAGCTGTAATTGCGTGCACCTATCGCCTGCGGCCCGCAATGACGGCCACCACTGCCGCCACCGCCCTATAGATTGACCACAACACGCCCGGGTTATCCCTTAGTGAAATAGCTATCTACCAAGCTGCGCCCCAAGAATTCGCACCGCCGCCCAGCCACCATTCCAACCGCTTCCCTGCCCTCGCCTGCGGCCCTTCCCCGAATGCTGGCACACCCCGCCACCGCCGCCATAGATTCCAACGCCACGTTGGTTGCCTTTTTGAAGGAAACCATTTAGTTGCACTTGCATTTCGCCCTTGCCTGCGCCACCGCCCCAATACCTGCCAACAGATCCGCACCTGCCACCCGAACCGGCAGACAATCACAAACCACCATTACCGCCGCCGCCCCAATGCTTTGTGCAATTCCCAGAGGTTGATCCCCGGTAAACCCACCAAATTCCTTTTACATCTTGGTATCCACCGCCAGAACGCTACCACCAATACCAACGGAGCGCCAGCTCCACCGCCGGAAGCGATTTAAAACTAAAACCAAACCCGCCGCCGCCGATAATTAAAAAAACACCATTCGAGGGTTGCCCCGGTTTGAATATCGCCCTTAAAGTCAATGTCAACGTCCACCAGATCCACCGCAGCACCGAAACGCAATTAAGCATTATTGACGCCCATTCCGCAATAAACATACCACCAGCAAGCGAAGGCCTGAACCCGCCGCCACCAATGGACGCCCGGGCCCATTGAAAATCCCTTCGGTTTGGAAACCCCCAAAGGATATTTCCTCCTCAGCCCTACCGCCTTGACCCCAAACACTAAAGGGAAACACTTTTGCCCCTCCACAAGGCAGCCTGCCCCAAAGCCCCGGCACCACGCCACCCGCCGATGGTTGGCAAAAACCGTCAAAAATTTGCCTTTGGTCGGGACGTTTAAAAACGCAATCGCCCACCGCCCCCCTTACCGCCCCCGCCATGATGTTGAAATTGAAACAAATGTTCCCAGTCCGGTTTAAGCCACAGGCACCGCCGCCGCCGCCGTAACGGACCCACCGGAACGATCCTCCGTTTAGGTCGCTGGCCTTTTATCCTCTGCAAAATAAGCTCCAGCACCACCATTAACCGCCGCTGCCTGAAACCGCCAAGGCCAAAGCACCAAACACACCTGTTAACGTCCAACCCCACCCGCCACCGCCAATGGACCCAAAACATTTGAATCTTGCCTTGCGTTTAATTCACCGTATGGAATTTTTTAATCCGCCATCGCCACCACTACCGCCCCCTTTCCCCAAAGAGGCATCCAACAGCATTTCCCATCCCCCCCCCCGATAGATTGAGCTGAATGGAGGACATTACCAAGTAAAATGCCCCCTATTTTTCAAAAACAAGGGACCACCGTTCTTATTATGTTTCATTCTTGCTTTTGAAAAAAACCGCCGTTTCGCCCTCTCCCCTACTTGGGAGCCACCACGCCACCTTTGGAAAAAATACACCCCCCGCTGCCACCAGCCCACCCCCCCCAAGGATTGGCTAAATCCCGGATAAATCACCTTTGTTGAAAACCAACCATTATTTGGACTAACTCCCCCCCATCGCCCCACCACCTTCCCCAATAGAGACAAACCAAAAGATCGCCCCGATCCGCCGCCCCGCGATTGATTGGCAAAAAATCCGACCGTCCCCGTTTCAATGACACCTTCGGGTTTACTTTACCCGTTTGCTTTAACCTTCCTTGCTTCACCCGCGAACAAATCCCCAGGCCGATCCCGCCACCGCCGCCCAATGTTTGGCTTGATACCCGTGCCGTTCTGGTGGAAATGAAACCTTTTTGGAACTGCAACGCTTTTGCATCCCGCCGCCCCCGAAAGGCAAAAGTCCACGGCCCTACCACTACCGCCGCCCCCCGATCGATTGGAAAATACCCGGACCCGCCTTTTTGAACAGTTCCGCCTAAATTACTACCACGGTTGCCGCCTGCGCCATTTGGCGCCGGGCCAAGACCTGCCAACCAGTACCGCCGCCGCCCCGTGTTGGGCAAAAACCCGAGAATTTATGCCTTTATAATAATTACATTATCACCAGTGGAATTGAAACTGTTTGGCTTCGCCCCTCGACCGC
>JAGSMT010001399.1:0-14169 GCA_029286875.1 Lamproptera curius
AACTGCGGTTAATAATGTCTGATAAAGTCCCGGACTAATGGTTGAAAACAAGAAGCCCTTTTAATCCAAGAAACAAAAAAACCCAAGAAATGGGGGGCCCAGAGACCCCAACAAAACCTGCGGTCATGCCCACCAACACTGGCCAAGCCCCAAAATAAGAAAACCCGTTTAACCATGGTTGCCGGAATGCAAATATTTATTCCGGAGTTGGGCCAGATTTGGCCCAAAAAAATAAATTGCGCACTTTTGGTAAGCGCACCCAAAAGAATAAGGATAAGGGCTGGCAAATAAAGGGGACTTGAGCGAATGATATCGCCAGACTTTAGCACCACATCAAGATCATAACTACCAACAATATGCCCCAATAAAAGCATACCAACCAAACGCCAAGGCCGGTAACGTGGCCATACGCGCCCGTCAGGGCCCAGCATTAAAAATACCCAATCGAAGAATGAAAATTTGGTTAACTCCCCTAACCAGATGATATATTAGATAAAAACAATACCGCGCCCCCATAAAGGCAAGAAAAAAAGAAAAAAAGCGTGGTACGGGATCAGCCGGGTCCATATAATAGCGCAAGATTCAACCAATAAGTCCCATTGATCATCGAAACAGCCAAGCAAGACCATCGATCCGTAAAATAATATTGATTCCCCATTGCGGCAACCAATCTATTTGTAAACGTCCCACCCATTCTAATCGAGGATAAAGATGAAGGGCAACAACCAAAAGGCAAAGAACCTGCAAACCACGCTTCATTATTTTTTAGGGTGGGCGAAAGCCAATTATTGCACTACCTATGAAGGGGAGCAGGATTAGTAAAACCAGCATCGCTTCCCTTGTTGTCACCATTATATCAACCCCATTACTACAAGCGACAAAGCGCTATCCCATCATTTAAATCCTATTTGCCGCCATTTCATCAAATATCACGAAGAAAGAATTTTTTTAAAAACAAAATTTTCAAAATTATTTACCCATAAATTGGCAAAAAAATTAACAAAGAAAACCCTATTTTAAGAATTTAATTTTGAATTCAGATAATAAACTGGAAAAACCTATTTAAACAAAAATAACCGATTGGGAATATTTTAAGGAAAAGCGATATATTTTTTGCCGTGGAAAAAATTTAAAAACGATAGTGTCGAAAAAGTGTAAATTAGACCAAGCATTAAATTTTGGTTGAAACCAACTTTCCATCATGAATCATTTCGTTGAAACACAACAAATTTATCGCAATAACCTCTTCTCAATTGTCTTTAATTGTGATAGAACATTCATGACCAAAGAAAAAATTGCTAAAACGACATTAAAAAGAGAACAGCAACGCGTCGCCCTTATTGACGCGGCAGAGCGGGGCCGAAGGGATTAACGGGTTTTAAAGCCTGGTTTGCGGAAAATCGGCGTTGGTCTTGGACAAATCCATAATCTAGTTACTGATCTTGATGAGCTATTATTACGCGTTAGCTCAAAACTTTGGGCTTTGAAACGGGCAAAGAGGCTGTTAAGATGAACGCCGAAAAACGGCGAAATATGCTGATTGTAACGGCGCGCGCTTATCATCATTTTGCCCGTGATAATTATAATTTATGGCGAACTTTATTTGACCATCAATTGCCGAAGATAACCGTTCTGATTGGGTATCCATGAAAGAACGGCCTTTTTGGGTTGATAACCCGTTGGGAATTGATGGCTATTTGAAGAGTCAAGCTTTTTTCACAAACGATATTCTCTGGCATTCACGGTCTGGTATCCATTAGCCTTGACAGCAGAGATGTTGGTGTCCCCCACCTACTAGATAAGCAGATTGTAAATTTATTAAAACCATCTGCCGTGGTTTAAAAAGAAAAATAAGTAGGTAACTTGATCGGTGCCATTTACAACTTGATATGCCAGTTTTAAAATAATCAATCCTTGAATTACAAAATCTGATTTTTTACAGCTAAATTTTTAATTGCAATTTATCGGCAAGAAATATTTATAAAATTTTTGCTTTACCTATGTAATGTTATATCATAACAATACAGATAAATCTTTTTGATTGACGTTATTATACGAAATAGTTACCTTGGTTGTGACGGTTCCTCGAATGATGGACTTCATAGGGGATTAATAGGGAACATGGGACGGGTTAACTTTATAAAGAATCCAAGCCATGGCTGCCCCCGCAACTGTAAGCGGTAGATAACAAATATGATGCATGAAAAAACTGCAAACCACTGTTTAGGGTTCGCTTTAAATTAAGCCAATCCAATGAATGGGAAGGTTGTTTGTCATCGCCATTCCGCAAGCCAGGAGACCTGCCGTCAATCATCAGGCGTTTCGCCTTTTGCTCAATTATTTTTGCACGGTGGGTGCAGAAAGGCATAAAATGCTATTAACCAGGCGTCGTTTCTGGCGCAAGATTATTTGAGCTATAACAGCATTTGCAGCTCTTGGAATTACAGCCCAATTGGCATTAAAAACAATTTTTCTTCAAAAGACCTCTGATAGCTTTCATCAAAAAAACAAGGATGCCGGCATCATCTCTCTTGTGGCGCGCAGCCTTAGAGCGCATTTCGATCTGATTGAATCAGATCGGCGCTCTAATCCATTTTGCGGCGTTTTTATCCGAAACCGCTTCAAACTTTTCGGAAAACGCCCATTGCCACTCTTTGTTTCTTTTTTGAAATCTTCCCCATCACCCTGTGGGCGTTTCAAGTTCATCTTATCCTTGGATCAACATTATTTTTAATTTTGGTGCGGCTCCAACTGCCATAGGACTAACATTAGGCCTCCTTTTACAAGGATTGTTTTGCGCTTTGATCTCCCTCAATACGGCATGAATATTACACACCAATGCCGCTTTTGTTATGGCGTGGCTTGGATAAATCATTCCCAAAATACCGCCTACAAAGATATAAGCTATAAAACAAGCTTCTCGCTTTATCAACGTTATCAATTGGTATTGTTGCTTGGGCGTTTTGGGCATTTACGGCGGGCTTTTAGCCAGAAGCAGTTAATATTGGCTGGTTGATCGCTTATATGAGCGTTGTCTTGGTGGAACCGCTCATTGATCTTGGGGTATTATTCATCGCTCAGAGCCTGCATAAATTATCAAATTCCCCCTTTATTCAGCAACGGCTTTACCAAGCCATCACTTAAAATACAAAATCGTCTCCTATAGCCAGAGGTAAATCACCTTGATTTACTTCAATTTAAAAATCTCGGCGTTTTCACTGTGGTTTTATATGCGGCTATTTCTTCATTTTAAAATCTTACGGAAAACCCATGCTAATCCCAAAATCTTCTTTTTCAAAAGTTTTAACATTGTCTTCGCTGGTTATTTTACCACTTATTGCATTAAATAACACGAGAGGCTGCCTCTACCCAATATCCACTAAAACTTAATAATTGCAACAGGGTAATAGAATTTCAAAAGAAGCCGCAAAGCGTGGTTTCGGTTGGTCAAACCACAAGAAATTCTTACCTTTGGCCTTAATGACGGGAAAAGGCACCCCTTTTGGTTTGAGCCTTCTCCTGAGTTTGGATAAAACCACAAATTAAAACGTCTTGCGATAATAAAGCTTTTAACTGTTGTTGCCCAAAAGCCAGATATGATCGCTAATCAATATGAATGGACAATTGGCCCAGTTAGAACTGCAACTATCAACAATTTGATATATTCGATTCCCGTCTAACATCGCCTGCCGATTGCGAGGGTAAGGATAATCTTGCCGGCAATGATGGCTACGACCACCCTTTGACATGGAAATTATTAAAAAATCCATGAATTTCGCAAATTTTGGGAAGGCGGGTAGAAGTCTTGAAACATTAAGGCCGAGAAAAAGCCGCAATTGAAAAGGCAAAATTCCTTAATATCAAAATTTTCCGGAATTTTGGGTTTTCCAGTTACGCTCAATCAGATCCCTTCTTGGTGGTCGTCTTTGGGCACCTTATATTTTAAAACCTTAACAAAAAATATTGTCAATCGGTTGATTGGCCGCTGGGTTAAAACTTCCAAGGATAACCAACAATTTTGGTGATTGGGATATGAGCGCAAACGCTTTCCGCCGACATGCGATAAAATTCTTCCACAAAGTGATCCTGTTACCAAGCTGATGAATGCGGTTAAAGACCAGCGCATCATAACTATAAATGCCCAAGCAATGAATGGTTCAATCCATACCATTGACGGTATCAAGTTGCAGACGCACTTATCAAGATACAAGAAAATCAAATGAGCGGGGCAAAGATAGCACCCAATAACCTCCATTAAAAAGTAAACCAATTTTAATTATTGTCTTTCTCGACAAGGAAAATATCCTATGTTAAGCAACTTTAAAGACTATTTACCCAAAGCTACTTTTTGCCGCCATCTCACTATTAGGTTAAGCCTTACATCGGCAAAGTGCTGAAAAAGCATATCCATTAAAATTATATTCAGGCTTTAATTTCAAAAAGCACCAGAAAGTGTTGTTTCGGTTGGTCAAAATAAGCACTGAAATACTTTATCTCTTAGGTCTTGGACAAGATAAAGGCACAGCCCTTTGGTTTCAACGTCATGGAAGAGTTTAAAGACAAAATGATAAGGTTGAGCGCCTTTCAAATGATGTGCCAGCTATGAATCGATCATCAACAAAAGCCGACCTTATTGCCAATCAATTTGAGGTGATTGGCGATGGTGCAGCCGCAGGTTACACCAATTGCACAAATAAATATTCCCGTTTATACCTCACCTGCTGATTGTGAAAGCAAGGATAATCTGGCCGGTAGCGATGGCTTACGCAGTAAGCCGTTTAATATGACGATGATCTATCAAGAAATTGATGATTTGGCGCGTATTTTTAAGTTGAACCACGTACAAAAACTGATTGCTGAATTGAAAGAGCGTGAAAAAAATGCAATTGATCGAGTAAAGGCTTTACCACCGCAAAAACTATCTGGTTTCATGGGTATCAAGTCACAATGGAGATGGAACCCTATGTTGCAGGACAATTGGGGCACCTGGTTATATGTTTAAAACCCTTGGTATTGATAATATCATCAAGTCCGATTATGACTGGCCAAATGTTGGTTGGGAAACCATTGTAAAGCAGACCCATCAATTATCGTCATTGCAAAATGCAGCCGCCGCTTTCCTGCCGATGATATCAAGGTCAAGAAGGAATTTTTACAAAATGATCCAGTCGCAAGCCTCATGTCTGCAGCAAAGCAACACCATATTATTGAACTTGATGTGCAAGCGATGAATGGTACAGTTCATACAATTGAAGGCATCGAAGCTTTAGCAGATACCATTAGTAAAATGAACATTACTGCAAGCAATTTTAAAAAGTAATATTGATTAATTATGTATCCGTAACATTGCCACAAGAAAATTAGAAGAATTATAAGCTAGATATTCTTCATTGACAGCCAATTTGAAACATGACTATTAATTTCATATTATTGTAAAAACCCATTCAGGATTATATCATGTTCAATTTAAGCTCGGAAATTTGGTTAAAGCAAGTACTGCAATTGCTGCCTGCCTTTTTGCAACAGTTTCTTGGCAATGAAAACTACCCGTTAACAATTAACAATTGCGGACGGGTTCTTACCTTTGATAAAGCACCGCAAAGTGTTGTTTCTGCAGGTCAAACAGCACAGAAATTTTATATCTTCTTGGTCTTTCTGATAAGGTAAAGGCAACCACTTTTGGTTCAATCCAGTTTTGCCCGAATTTACTGAAGTAAACAGCAAGATTGAGCGTCTTGCTGACAATGTTCCAAGCTTTGAATCAGTTGTTAATAAAAAGCCTGACCTTGTTGCTAGTCAATATGAGTGGCTTGTTGGCCCTGTTGGTACCATTGGCACCTATGAGCAATTTAACGAGGTGAAGATTCCTGTTTATAATTCACCGCTGATTCGATGGCAGATAACCAGCGTAGTGATGGTCTTCGTAGCACACCGTTTGAAATGGCGTTGATCTATAAGGAAATTGACGAATTATCAAAAATTTTCGACGTGCAAGATCGCGGACAAGAAGTAATCAATAGCTTAAAAGCTCGCGAAAAAGCTGCAATTGAAAAAGTAAAAGGCCTACCAAAAGATAAAATTTCTGGTTTTATGTGGTATTCAAGCATGGAACTTGAAATGGATCCTTATGTTGCAGGTACAAAGGGCGCACCAAACTATATGTTTGAAGTTTTTGGCATTAAAAACATTATTGCTTCAGAACATGAATGGCCAATGGTTGGCTGGGAGACAATTGTTAAATCAAACCCGACAATTATTGTTGTTGCAACGATGGATCGCCGCCGTTTCCCTGCCGATGATATCAAGGTCAAGGAAGAGTTTCTTCAAAGATCCTGTTGCAAGCTTGATGGATGCGGCTAAAAACAAACATATCATTGAGCTTGATGTACAAGCGATGAATGGTTCAATCCATACAATCGAAGGCATTGAAATGTAAGACGCTTTGGAAAATTCAACCTTGATAAATAATAAAACAAGCGCATTTGCCTTAAAAGCAAATGAAATAATTTAACAAATATAATATTTTATATACTCCGCACTGTATAATTAAAGCAATTGCGGAGTATATATTAATAACTGTCGAAATAATGTCATATACTTTCCGATTGGAAACCGCTTATTTTTACTTTTATTGCCATTATACTCTTAGCTTGGCTCTTATGATGGGGGAATCGGCGAAACGACCATTCCTTCAAACTGTTTATGGAGACTATTGCTTTAAAAACTATTTAATCGAAAGTGGATATAAGTGCTATTGATGCAGGAATTATCTGGCATTATTTGTTTGAGCCGCGCCGTAGTTGGCGCTTGTTGGGTGCAAGTCTTGCGCTATGTGGCGTCGTGTTACAATCTATATTAAGAAATCCACTTGCTGATCCTTATTTGTTGGGTATTTCTGCAGGTGCCTCAACTGGTGCTGTTTGCGTTAGATTATGGGAACAGGCTGGGGTAATTTTGTCAGGCGGCGCCTTTATTGGTGCTTTTGCTTTGTCTGTGTTGCCCTTTTGCCTTTCGTATTGGACGCATGCAGCAGCAGTTATTCTTGCCGGATTGCCGGTGCCCAATTTAACGCTCCCTGTTTTATTGTTACACGCGGCGCCGATGCAGAACAAGCGCGAGGCATTATGTTCTGGTTGATGGGTAATCTATCCACTGTACGTTGGGTAGATGTTGCAATCGCCTTTCCAGTAACGATTATCGGTTTTGTTATCGCCTTTTTGCACGCGCGCTTGATGCCTTTGCCTTTTGGCACCGATTCCGCCGCTTCGCTTGGCATTCCAGTGCGCTGGATGCGGCATTTTGATCACTTGCTGCGCTTTAATGACCGCAGTCATGGTAAGCTTTTCGCTATCGGCTTGTTGCGTTGTACCCTCATGCAGCACGTGCGCTTGTTGGGACACGCCACCAAACGCTTATTCCTGTATCAGCAGTTATAAGGCAAATATTTTTAATTGCCGCGACATTGTTTCACGGAAGTGCGGACAAGTTTACCAATCGGCGTTATAACTGCATTGGTCGGTGCGCCAATTTTTGCCTTTATTCTTGTTACCAAGAAAGAGATGTAATCATGTTAAGAGCTGAAAATCTTTTTTGGAGTGTTGGTGGCAAAACAATCATCAACAACGTTTCGTTACAGGCAAAACCTGGCCATTTTTAGGGATTATTGGCCCCAATGGTTCGGGTAAAAGTTCGCTCATGTCGCTGCTTACGGGAATTAGAAGTTCTCAGGAAGCGTTTCTTAAAATAAAACCATTAAATTTTTAAAACGCATCGAAATGCCCAAAACCTTGCTTTATTGGCAACATGCCGATACAGGCGAGCGTATCATGTGCGCAAGCTTGCCGAACGGTCGCACACCTTATCATCAGTATTATCGCCTTTTTCTCAAAGAGATCGGACATTGTTAATGAAGCCCTTATCAAAACAGATATGCTTAAAATGGCAGATCGTATTTGGCAAACCCTATCGGGGGGAGAAAAGCAACGCGTGCATTTTTCACGCGCACTTGCTCAACAGCCAGAAATATTGCTGCTTGATGAACCAACTAACCATCTTGACATTCATCACCAAATTGCACTTTTAAGCCTTGTCCGCACTCAAGGTTTAACAATTTTGGCCCTTATGACCTTAATCATGCAGCAATGTTTTGTGACGAATGGGTGTTGATCAAGGAAAAATATTTGCACAAGGCAGCCCAAAAGAAGTAATGACAGAAACTATTCGTCAAATTTTTAAGGTTGAAGTTGAAATCATGACGCGCAAATGCGGCAATTTGAACATTAACTATATTGCACCACAGAAAATCAAAAAAGCCTTTAGAAACAGGCGCATCACAAATAATAAGAATTGTGTTAAATGTTACGTGTTTTTATTGTATTATCGTTTTTTCCTTTCAGCTCCGGTTATGGCTGAAACTTTTGAAGTAAAAATGCTTAATCGTGGTGATAAGGGCCCAATGGTTTTTGAGCCAGAATATCTTAAAATTCAACCAGGTGACAAGGTTGTTTTCAAGGCAACCCACCGCTCGCATAATGCCGCATCGATCAAAGAAATGACACCTGAAGGCGCAACGCCTTTTATTGGTAAAATTGATGAAGAGCGCGAAATTACCTTTGATGTGGCTGGTTTTTTTGGCATTAAATGCACCCCTCATTATGCCATGGGCATGGTTATGATGATTAAGGTTGGCGAAGCTACCATGCCAGATACTTACCGCGAGTAAAACAACCAGGCGTTGCGCGCAAGCGTTTCGATGAAATATTTGAGCGTATTGACGCTGGTGAATAAGTTTTATTTAGGGCATTTTGCACAATTGGTAAAATGCCCTATTTTTAAAAATATTATAAATATATTTATTCAAACAAATACTAACTCACAAAATTATAACAATACATCATTTATCCTAAAATAAAACATTATTAAGCCGTAATTATTTTACATTATTAAAGAATGAACAATAAAGTGGAAATAGATATGCTAAAACCTATTAGAGCGCATTTCGATCTGATTGAATCAGATCGGCGCCCTAATCCATTGTTTGCAGCGCGTTTTTTATCCGAAAACCGCCACACTTTCGGAAAACGCTCTAAATTATTAAATCAAAACTATTTTTATAGCTGCTATAATTTTAACTTTTCTTTTCACGCAAGGCTAAACCAAGCAATAATAAACAAAAGGTTGAAGTTGCATTTGTGCTTGATACGACTGGCTCTATGGCTGATTTGATTGATGGTGCAAAGCAAAAAATTTGGTCAATTGCCAATACCATTATTGATGTTAATCCCGATGCTGAGATTCGGATGGCACTTATTGCTTACCGCGATCGGGGCGACGAATATATCGTTAAAACCTATGATTGAGCGGCGATGTACAAGGCTTATTGGTAAATTAACAAGCTTGAAAGCTGATGGGGGCGATATTCGAGAATCGGTAATGAGCCCTTTGGTGAAGCCGAGCAAGCTCGAATGGACCAAAGGCAGCAATACCAAACGCATTATTTTCCTTGTTGGTGATGCACCACCCCATATGGACTACCCCAATGCGCCACGTTACCCCAACGTGTTAAAACGCGCCGTTGCTAATGGTATAATTGTTAATACTATACAAGCGGGAGATGATGGAAAAAAGATTGGCGAAATAGCTCAACTTGCCATGGTCGTTATGTCAATACCGCAAGATGGCGGCAAAATTACTGTGATTGACACACCTTATGATGATCAAACTTATTACCAACGAAAATCGATAAGACTGTTTTGCCTTATGGCAATCATGACGAACGTGAAGCACTCACGAATAAAATGGAAAGAAGCAGAAGCGCAGCACCAGTTCAAATCGATAATTCACGTTTTTATTCTAAGAAAAGCGGCAAAGGAAGTTAAACCGTGGTAATGATTTAATTCCGAGTAAAAATGGACAAAAATTGAGGAGGTGCAAGAAACATCGCTACCCGATGAATTGCGCGGCAAATCTATAGCAGAGAAAAATGCAATTATTGAAAAAACATCGCAAGAGCGCAGCAAATTAGAAGCGGAAATGTCTGCCCTCATTGAAAAGCGCGATGCCTATATTGCAGAGCAAAAATTAAATCGATAAAGACAATAATTCGTTTGATAGCGTTGTAAAGAAACTTTGCGCACAATTAAATAAAATTTCATGATATTTTTCTACCCGTAGGATCGGGTAGAAATTTCTATTTTAAAGCATATTTTCATATGATGATAAATTAAAACTGTTCTTAATATCTTTATTATTGTTAATAATAAATTGAATAAAACCTTTAAATACTATTTTTTGGTAAATTGCTGGCGCCATCATTGCACTTTTTCACATATCAGCGCATAGAATAAAATTTTCGTTTTAACCCATTACCAGAAGATATTTCTCTTTGTTTCGCCATATCAATTTTTTAGGAGATACTATTATGGCATTCCTTGCTGACGCTCTATCCCGTGTTAAGCCATCTGCAACTATTGCTGTTGCCCAAAAGGCTCGAGAACTCAAAGCACAGGGTAAAGATGTTATTTCGCTTAGCGCTGGCGAGCCAGACTTTGACACTCCAGACAATGTAAAAAATGCCGCTATTGATGCGATTCGCCGTGGTGAAACAAAATATACTCCAGTTTCCGGTATTCCTGAATTAAGACAGGCTATTGCTGCCAAGTTTAAACGCGAAAACGGCTTAGACTATAAGCCAGAGCAAACAATTGTTGGCACCGGCGGCAAACAAATACTTTTTAATGCTTTTATGGCCACCTTAAATGCTGGCGATGAAGTTATTATTGCCGCGCCTTATTGGGTAAGCTACCCTGAAATGGTGCTGCTCACCGGTGGCACACCCGGTTTTGTTAACACTCGCCATGAAGACAATTTTAAATTACGCCCAGAAGCTTTAGAAGCGCCCGCCAAAAGAACAAAAGGCTTGTTTTCAATTCACCATCCAATCCATCAGGCGCGGCTTACACTCATGATGAGTTAAAGGCCTTGACCGATGTGCTCATGCGCCATCCGCATGTTTATATCTTAACCGATGATATGTATGAGCATTTAACTTATGGTGATTTTGTTTATACAACCCCTGCACAGGTTGAACCTCTCCTTTATGATCGCACCTTGACCATGAATGGTGTAGCTAAAGCCTATGCAATGACCGGCTGGCGCATTGGTTATGCAGCAGGGCCTTTGGCGCTCATCAAAGCTATGGATATGGTGCAAGGCCAGCAAACATCCGGTCTTGTTCTATTGCAATGGGCGTCGAGAAGCGCCAAATGGCCGCAAGATTTCATCCAGAAGAACAAAAGCAATTTTCAGGCTCGCCCGATCTTGTGTCGTGTTAATCAAGCAAACGGCATTGAATGCCCAGTTCCTGAAGTGCATTTTGTCTATCCATCTTGCGCTGCACCATTGGTAAAAAACCGAAGATGGTAAGAATTAAACCGATGAAGTTGTAACCGCATTGCTGGAAGCGGAAGGCGTTGCTGTTGTGCATGGTTCAGCCTTTGGTCTTGGCCAAATTTCCGTATTTCCTATGCAGCATCGGAAGAAATGCTGAAGAAGCTGGCAAGCGGATCCAACGTTTCGCAAGTTCGTCCTAAAAATCGCGAGTTGAACTTATACTCTATTGTGTTTGTGCCATGCTTCTTGACATCAAGAACGTTGGCACAAATTTTAAAATACCAGGGTCGGACCTATAATTTGAAGAAATGGTATGGGTAAATTTAGGAGAACAAGGAAGATCCGGAAAATATGAATATTTTCGGATCTTCGACAATTATCGCAATTTACTTGTATCCGAAGGACACAAAAACAGCTGTAATCTCCGTCGTAAAGCTTAAATGGGTATACCACCCACTTTCGCTCTCCTCTTGTAAATTTAGGTTGTTTATTGTTATTTCATTTAAAATTAAGGTCCCGACCTAACCAACAATCATTAGCACTGGCAATGGCACTGGAAATTCACTGGCAAAAACGCTGCAAAGCCGATAAGTTAAAGAAAACCATGTCCCAGAATGAAGATATAAGCGCCATTATCGGTGCTCATAATTATCGCCCAAGAATTGAAAATGCGCTTTATCTTGTTTCAACGCCGATTGTAATCTGGTGATATAAACCATTCGCGCGCGAAGTTTTGTCTTGCGATGTCTTAGCTTGTGAAGATACGCGCACAACACGGGTTTTTACTTGACCGTTATGCCATTCACAAAAAAGGGTCAGCTATGCTTGAGCATAATGCCAAACAAGTGGTCCAATGCTGATTGAAACCTTGCTTTCAGGGTAAATCGGTAGCCTTGTTTCTGATGCCGCAGCTTGATCTCAGATCCTGGTTTTCGTCTTGTTACGCAAGCGCGAGCCGGAATTAAGTTGTCCCCATTCCTGGTGCATCTGCGCTATTAACGGCGCTTGTTGCCACGGCTTACCAACCGATAGTTTTTTCTTCAATGGTTTTTGCCACCAAAAGGGGCCGCTAAAATTGCAAGATTTGAGGTATGGATACAACACTGATTTTTATATCCCCCACCGTGGGCTGAAACTTTGCTATTTGGGGGAAGAGGGCTGGAGGCCCAGTTTAACCCGTGAACTTACAAAACCGAGACATTTGACTGCGATAATTTAGGAATTTAAAAAATAGCCAATTGATCCTTTCAAAAGATTGTTTTGGTGGTTGGTAGGCCCCTTGCCAAGGAAAAATCTTTTGATGCCGATGATATTGAGCCTTTTACTTGTTTAGCAAAACATGCCAGCCCCAAAAGTGCCCAAAGCTGCATCAATTACGGGGAAAAAAGCCAAATTTTTTTGCGCAATGGCTTTAAAGAATGACAAACAGCCAAAAAAACAAAAAAAAGGGCTTGGCGCTGAAAATATCGCCCCCCTTTTTTATTTTAAAGGTTATTGGATTGTTGCGCCCTTTTAAAACCAAACCGAAATTATTTTTCCGGGGGCGGAAAACCATATTAATCATTAAGTAAAAGCGGAAAAGGCTTTGTCGGGCCGATGCAGCGATTTTAGGCAAACGCTTATGGGGCAACAATTTTCTTCCCAACAAAAGACGCTGACACGCTGCGGTTTGATGTTATCATTATTCAGCCTTGGCGGTTCCCCCGAAAAATTTTGTTTTTTAATTGAGCGATTTCGATTGATTGGATCAGATCGGCGCTTAATCCGTTTGCACGCTTTTTTCCGAAACCGCTTCCCTTTTGAAAAAGCCTAAATGGAAATGACGATGAGAAAAGTTAAAACATCCACCTTTGCGGCCGCTTTTTCGGTTTGCTTGGGCGGTTGAACCATGGTTAACACAATAAACAAAATGCGTTTATTTTCGAGCATCGCATATTTATCCACCAAAGGCTTGGCGACGTTTTTTTGCCCGCTCATTTTATTAAACCAATTGCGGCGGTGGGCCGGTAAAGCTTGGGATTACAATATTTTTTTGCCGAGCAATATTGGCCCAAGTCTTGTTGATTATAAACGCTTAAAAAAACGGAAATGATGCAGCGGACGGGTATAAAATCATCTATTAAGAGTTCTCGCCCGCTACCACCATCCATTTTTGCCATCCTACCAAGTTCTTGCGATCCCAAATTTTAAACGGCTTACCAATGTTCGCGAACCATCGGACAAGCACCGCCGCGCGCGATCAAAGGGCGGCGGTCTTTAAGTTGCGCTGAAAAAACCCCCCCAAACAAATTTGCGGGTGTCCCATGAGGCAAGGCGGCGAAAATTGCAATTTTAAAACATTGCGGGCAAAGACGGTTTGCGCAACCAAAACGCCCAACCGCACAACAGGCAAAAGCCATTTCCGAAAAATACCCTTTTAACGCAAAAATTTTGCCGCCAAGATGGTTCTTGCATGATAAAGCCCCCGCTTCTTTACAGATTGTAAAACAATCTTTCAAAAAACAAAACCAATATTTATAAACCAAACAAACATTTAAACGCCGCAAAAAATGTTTAAGACTTTTGAATACCCCCCTTTTTGCAATGGATTATTTTGAGCGAAAACCCACAAATTTTGACCTTGATTTTTTGAAACCATCGTCGCGCGCCTTAAAAATAAGGATAGCGGGTTGTTTTTATTAAAACGCGGCTGTGGATTTAAAGAAAGCCAACCTTTGAGCGTATTTGAAAATGCATGATCTTCTCTTTAACGGGTTTGGGCCCGATAGCATGGGGCGG
>JAGSMT010001400.1:0-12962 GCA_029286875.1 Lamproptera curius
GCCCCCTAACATCCTGCACGAAGCTGCAAAATATCATGACCGGTCCCCGGGCACTGGTGGAGGACTCCACCGCTGGTGGGGCGGGGATTAAACTGGGTCAGGGCACTCCTTTTGACCTCCTGGATAACACATGCGGTGTGGAGGGTGAAAGGCGGACCTTCTCGCGAAGGGGCTGCCCTGCGTACAAAGAGACCCGGACTACGAAAAGTGTCCGGTTTCATTCGTCAAAGGATACTCCGACAGGAGTCCATTGACAGTGGAACCGGCGCTACATTAGAGCCAACGCCTCGACCACCAAGCCTTCTTCCCCAATCGGTCGCCGTCCGTGCGTAGGAGGCTGGAGCTCGGTCCAACGCTAGTGCAGGCGCTGACAGGGCACGGGGTTTTGCGGATATCTCACCGCTTCAAGTGTCGGAGACCCGACATGCAAGCGATGGGATCGCAGGCTCCCACCTTAACGCATTGTCCAATCTTCGGTGAGCAACGACAAGACCTGGCCACCGAAATTGGAACACAAATTACCGAGGCACATACCAACCATAATACACCAACAACATAGCCTTTGCAGAATTTTTGCAAAAAGTAGTCAACATGCAAACAAAAGAACGGCCAAATAAATATGAACATATTCATAGGAATATATGATTTCGATATTTAATTATAAGGCGAAAGGCAAAATGTAAAATAGTAATAATAGAAATTGTTAGTATTAAAAAAAAAAAAAAAAAAAAATAGAAATAAGGATTAACTAGTAAATGTAATAGCGGTGAACATGCACCGGCGTGGGACTTATTAAGGTACAGAAAGTACAATTATGTTAAAATGTAAATTAAGATAACGAAAAGATATCATAAGTAAATAAACATGTTAATTAAGATAAGGAAACGATAAGTATAAGTTAATAGAAATGTAAGTTAAGATAAAGAAAATAATATAAAGTAAACAGAAATGTAAACTATAATAATAAAGAACAATATTAGTAAATAAGAAATGTAATATCCAAGATAAGTAGAACATAAATATAAATAAGTAAAATGTAAAAGCAGACAACAAATAAATAAGAAGAAAAAAATGGAAGAAGAAAAAGATGAAAATGAAAGAATGTGAACAGAATAAAGACTGTCAAAGAACAATGCCGAAACCAAAGAAAACAAGGTCCCTGATCCACTTGTCGGGAAATGAGAAAATAAAAAAAACCTACCAACAACTCCTCCTCTGCCTCCTCCGGCCTCCTGGCACCCCTCCACGCCCTGCCCCAACCCCTGGCCTGGCCTGCACCCCCCAGCACACCTACCCCACCTTCCTCCAACCCCTGACAACCCTAACCTCCCCTACCCAACCTACCTCCAACACAACCTAACCTCCTGCCTTTAAACAACTACCTAACCCTCCGGCCTGACCCTGGCCTGGCCTGGCCTGGCCTGGCCCCTGCCTGGCCTGGCCTGGCCTGGCCTGGCCTGGCCTGCCTGGCCTGGCCTGGCCTGGCCTGGCCGGCTGGCCTGGCCAACCTGCCGCCTGGCCTGCCTGGCCGCCCTGGCTGGCCCGCCTGCCGCCCTGGCCTGGCCTGGCCTGCCTGCCGGCCTGGCCTGGCCTGGCCTGGCCTGGCCTGGCCAACCCTGGCCCTGGCCTGGCCTGGCCTGGCCTGGCCTGGAACCCTGGCCCCTGGCCTGGCCTGGCCACAACCCAACCACAACCCTGGCCTTGAACCCTTCTTGGCGGCGCCCTGGGTCCCCAAACGGCGTTTTGTTCGCTCCGCACCCTAAAAAAATCCCTTACAAATTGGTATGGTGGTGTTCGAAAACCGTTTCGTATTTGGTTGTGTGGGGCTCCAAATAAATGACCAAAAAATTGGTGAAATCGGTTGAAATTGGGTGAGTTAATCAAAAAACCTTATTGACCACGTGCTGGGACGGTTTTCGGGTGCGCCCGGGGTTTCAAGCGACGACCCTTTTTATTTTTTGGTTCTGGGATGCTCTGGGTGCCCCAAGTGGAGGCGGGTTTGGGGATTTTTCCCGGCAAAGGACGGGAGGGCAAAAAAATTACCCGTGGACTTTTGCCCCTAACCGGAACCCCAACGGAAACCAGCCCAGCATCAAAGGTGGAGAGGTCACGGAGGGGCGGAGATTTTTTGAAACGGAAAGGGGGGGTGCGCCAAGGGGCTTTTTTTTGACCAAAACCTTTAAATAATTCTAAAACTTAATTATAAACGATAACGATGGTTTTTTGTGGTTTTTAAAATATATTCATAAAGGAACAAAACTCCAAAATTTCAAATTTTAGGACAAAAATTGGCTGATTTACAATTTTTTATGTAAAAATCCGACTTTTTTCCAGTAAATTTGAACTAATTTATACTTTTTATATGTCGCCGTTTAGAAATTTTATTTTATAGAATATAAAGTTGGCCTTTAAATTAAGTGCACAAAAAAAATTTGAAATCGGACAAATAGAAGCCGGATATCGACCCACGAAACCGTGGAAAATTTCCTAAGTTCGGTAAACGCGCGTCATCATAGGTCGTACGACGTTGTGGAGGGTGAAATTGGAACCGGGACTTAGGAAATTTCAATCTTTCTCCGACCTTGTAAAATTTCACCAAAATTTATAATGTACTTTAGACTTTAAAATTTTCTTTGAATCTTGGACTTTAAAATTTTTAAAAATATCCTTTTGACATGAAAAATTTTCTTTATATCAAAAAATTTTACAAAGTCCCAGTGGGAAGTTCAAAAAATTTTATGTGAGTCCCCCTCAAAATTAAGTTTGTGGGGATATACAAAGTCGGGTAAGTCCTTGGAACTCTACATGAATTCTTAAACGACGTTATCTCGGCAACAGGACAACCAAAAGGTTTTGGGATTTGGTGAGGGGCTTGGTCTCTTGAACCCAAAATATCCAGCCTAGGACGGACCTCCACCAGATAAGTGTCCAAACCTCCCACAACAACCAAGTCCCGGCCACCAACCCCAAAACTCAGCCACCTCTGGGAGACCGAAACCCGGAAATTTGACACTTTCCCAAAATTATTCCGCAAACCGGAAAACTTAAACCCTCTGTAACTCGGTCATTTTTGGAACGTATTGAGCTGGTTTTTTTCACTTTGTTTCTTGTCTTTTCCACCTTACTAAGGGAGCTAAAATCGGAGGGGGCGACCATATTTGGTTTTTCTATTTTTTTTATATTTTTATTTTTTTTTTTAATTTTTGATATTTTTCGTGTTTTGTTCTTCTTTTGTTAATTATTGTTTGTATAATATAAGCATAGCTGAAAAACTGTTTCTGTTGTGCTACTTGCAATTGGTGTTGTTATATTGGTGAAGGAAGTTAAAATTAACTTTTGACTTGTCGGAACAGGGGCCAACTCTGCCCTCCAAATAACGCGTTTTTAAAAAAAAAAAAAAAAAACAAAAGACTCTAGCCAACGGGACTGGACCGGTACCCTCCTACATATGGTCAAACAAATTCCCAAAACATTTAATTTTATATAATAAAACGACCTAAGTGACTAAATTGAAATAAAGTGAATTATTAACATTTTAAATTTATTTTGTTTTATTTTTGACTCTTATTGTTTTTAACTCCGATTGACTCGTTTTCCCCAAAATGTTCCGGAATCAGGACCCAACTAAAGGCCGTAAGGGGTAGCCGGGGTAAAGCCGTCCCCAGATCCGAAGGAGAAAGGCTGGTCCCTCTTCAAAAGGTTGAATTGGAAAGAAAGGAAGCGTGAGGGGCGGGAGGGACAAGGCAAGGAAAAAGGGAGTAAGACTGTGTCACCTAAAGACGGCGGAACGACTGAAAAACCTCTTCCAGTCTTTAACCCAGTTAAGCCAACGTCCCAAGAAAATCCCAATGGAGGGTTTCCCAAAAAGGGTGTGGGGTTTTAAGGAGGCAAGAAAGGCCCTTGAAACCACCAAAAACATGAAGACAGGTGCAAGAACGAATGAAATGCCCTAGGAGATTTATAAAAATAATAAAAGAACTTGAAAGTCAACAGATGGAATGTTAGTGAGGATTAAGCCGGTGTAAAGGGTGTGAAAGAATGAAGGAAGGTGTAACTTAGGGTTGAGTCAAGGGTGAATGAAAAGGGAGAGGGGTGATAAACTGACAAGAAAAATAATGAGAACATAAGGTTTAAGAAGAAAAAAAAAAGAAGAATCATGCCAAGGCAGTGAAAAGGAGCATGGAAAGGAAATGGCAAAGTTTGACAAAGAATGGAAAGGGGATGAAAAGGAATGGGTATACCCTACGAGGTGTTAACGGCTAAAAGGTTGACACCACCACAAGGTGGCAACATTTCCAGTGGCCGTCTCCCGTGGATAGAATAACAGGTAGGAGTGATTGAAAATAGAATGACTGTTAAACAAGGATGGACGAAGAAATAGACAAAGTAAAAATTGAAGGATAGAAAAATAATAATGGGATGCAGTCAAAGAGGAACTTATGAAAAGTGAAAGATGGGCGAAAAGAAAGAGAGGTTTGAAATTTGAGGACGGGAACAAAGACCCCATAGTTATATTAAAGGACGTCATGAGCTATAACACCAGATGACAAAATTGAAGGCACTGGGACCAAAAACCGGGGTTGTGGAAAAGATCAAACAAGGATGAAAAAGGATGGATGTAAGGTACAGAAGGGGACCAGAAACCCCACACACACGTGGGGTGCTGAATTATCACCCAGGTTGGAAACGGCTCACGAGTTCCGGGTGTGGTGCCTGATCCAGCGGTCGCAGTCCGGCCAATTTCCCCTCGTGCGGTGCTCCAGATGGTCTGGGGGTATGGACACCCGAAACAACTATGCACCGAAACGGTAGTGTGGGCCCTGCGGGGTCCACCCTCCGGCGAATGCGCCAAGTGGTTAACCGGAGGGACGCCCGTGCAAATTGCACCCGACAAAGGCTGACCGGCGGGACCACAACGCGTTTGCTCGGGTGCGCTGTGCGGAGGTGGGGACAATCTGGCTCGGTCTCAAAGCATATTCTTAAAGATGGCCGGGCTGGATCGTGGCACCAAAAGGGTTCCCGGTATCGGTGATCCGGGCAAACCTTCAGAAAGCCAGATCCTGTCGGCCGAATTGTTGGGGGAAGGGCAGAAGCGCAAGACGGCCTTCCCTGTTGGGAACCATATATCGGCCCGTATTGGGAGAATGGGCGGCATCCAGGACAAGGGGGTGGGTTGGCGATAACGAACAAACGCCGTCGTAAAGTCCGCCTTGTGCTGTTCTTTGACACCATAAACATCCCGTACCCGGACCTGGCTACAACTAACGTCCCCAGTCGCGAAGTTGAGAACCGGGTCCGGGAGGTGAAATGTCGGTGGACCGGGCCGGATAAACCCATCTCCCATCTTAAGAACCTTCAAAGCTGCTCGGGGCCGAGGACGCGTGGCGTGATGCCGGCAGGGACCTCAACGCGAAAAAACTCGTGGTGGGAAGCCGGAAAAAGAACAGGAGGGTAAACGGCGTCGGCCGAGATGGTGGGGACTCCGGCCTCCTCAACTGGGGAATGAGCCAACATTCGACACCCTTCCGAGGGGCGTCAATCCCGCCTGTGTGGGGATGTGACGGCTTCCGGCTTTACTCCCGAAAGTTTAATTGGGGACTCTCCGGATGGGATCACCGGTTCGGACCACAGGGCAATTCTCTTGAAAATAAGCCTGGGAATCCGGTTAACAGACTTAAAAGCCAACCAAATTTTACCACCGGAAGGCAAACTGGGTGGTTTTCGGAAACTCACACAGTCTTGACCAATCAAAATTTTTTCGGAAAACATAGACAAAATTCAACAAAACCGAATTGAACCCAAATAATCCTTCAGTAAACTTTTAACAAGTCCGGAACCTTCATCCCAAGGCTGGAGGAAGGCGGAAAAGGTTGCCCTGGTGGAATGAAAATTGGTGGTCTCCAAAATCTCCAAAGCCGGCCCGCCCAATCATGTGCCCGGCCCAAATTCAACAGGAGGGGTCGTCGCGCGGTACCTCCAGCCAAAACAGCCCACCAGCGGCTGTAAAAACTCGAACCTCCAGTTAGGACTTCTGCTCCCAAAACGGGACAGAGAGGTCCATGTGGGATGGGGTTTACAGGGGTGATCAACAAGAACGGGCCAGACAGGGAAGAACTCCCGGTTGCCGGGAGGAAAACCCTAGGAGACAGGAATCAGCCAGGGGTCCCTGGCCAAAGATTTTTATCCGGAAGATGGGGTTGATAGTGAAGGTGCCGACCACAAAGCTGGGAGAGGGTGGCCGAAAAGCTAAACAAAGGGCCACATTGGTGAAACATGGACCCACCCACGGCGGAGGGCTGAAGTGGTCGGCATCTGGCTTCAACCCTAAGAAAGGCCCCTGGACATGACAGTTCACCGCGAAACCTGGCCGCAATCCCCACAATCCACCGATCTCTTCTGGCGATCTGAACGCCTGCCTTCCCCCTCACACTTCCCTCAGGGGTGGAAGGAGGCGACCCGGTGGTGTTCTTAAACCGGGGGGGGGCCTCACGCATCAAAAGTCCACCGAACCCATTGGTCTTCCTGCCAGTCCCCGGGAAAGATCTTCGAAAAAGATCCTCATGCGACGTTCCGGTGGTACGTCGGCCGCCCCCAGTTAAAAGCAATAGTTTATGCCACAACGATCTCCCGGGACGCCCTCCCAGTCTGAGAAAATATGTCGGAGACGGTTGGTCGAAAAACCGGCTAACCGTCGTGATTCACTGGGACAGAAGGGCGCTCTAATGCCTGGTGCCGGCCATACGATGCAGGCTGGCGAGACCTGCCCAGTAACCTGAGGCGACGAGTAGTTATCTTCAAGATAGAAAAGTGCGCGTCCGGGTTCGCCGGAAAAATGGGAGGGACTAAACGAAAGGATGCGTGCAAGGGTCTCGGTTGGAACTTTTTTGGGAACCTGTTTAACCTTCCTGGTGGAAACGATGGAAGAAACTTTTTCGTACAGGCTTTCGCGGACGACATTGTTCTGGTTGATTTCCGGGGGATCGAGCGGTAGAAGTCCAGGAAAGGCCAACGCGGTCCTCCGCACGTTAATGCAGAAACAGAATTGGCGGGAAATAAACTAAAAATTTTGCGCCAACAAAAAAAGGCAATTCTCTAACAAAACAAAGTACGACACCCGGTTCTGCGCATGGGCGGGGAATTCATCAAAATGGTCCGAAGATAAAGGGTTCTGGGCCTTACAATAACAACAAGCTAACCTTTAAACCATAATTAAAATTCTTTGTTGGGTCCAGAAACATCTTAACACAAGTAAGCAAGGCCGGCCCAAAATACTGGGGCCTGAACCCGGAGATCCCAGGAACAATCTACACCCCGGCGAGAACCGGGGTCGGCCCGGTATTGGGCGAGCGCCGGGCCCAACGACCAATAAGGTCCGGGTCGGCGGCCCTAAATAATTTAACGTGGCTTGGTCGAAAATTAAGGGCATATCGGAACGGTATCCGGGGAACTCGGCCCCTTTGCTCGCTGGGATAACTTCCTTTGGACCTTGGGATCCGGGGCGGCCCTCTTACCGGTAAGGGGCCGTTCTCCCAATGATTGGAGACCGGGAACTCAAGGCGTCCGGTTTCCCACCAATCCCCCGAAAGAGCTGGTGGGGCTGGGAATTTTCGTCTGCCCGGGGGAAGGGTGAAGGAAGTCTCCCAAAAGCTCCACCATAAAACCTTCACGGATGGGCAAAGATTGGCCGGTAAAGTTGAAGACGGCATTGTCCCATTTTGGGACGGTGCCGCCGAGCAAGCAAAAAAAAGGAGCTTCTCCAGGTTACCAGGCTTTGAACGGCCCCTCCTAAACCATCGGGTGGCCTCAAAATCCTGCACGGGCCACAACCTATATAGTGACTCGAGGTCTGCCCTGGAGACACTGGTAGTGACCTCTCACCCCTTAACCATGGGAGGCCAAGGAGGATGCCGCTAAACCCCGGAAATCGGGGCGGCTCCCTTGACCTCTATTGGATTAAAACACATGCGGGGTGTGGAGGGGCGGCGGACCTCTTAGCGAAAAGGCCCGCCACGCGGATGAGACGACCGGACTACGAAAAAATGCCGGTTTTCATTCGTCCAAAGAGGATTCTTCGGCAAGGATCCTTGACGAATGGAATCGACGCCTAACAAACCAAACCTCGACCACCAAGGCTCTTTCCCCCCAAATGCGATCGATGCGCACCGCACCATTAGGAGGGTTGAACTCGGTCCACAGCGGGTCAGGCTCGACCGGAGCATGGGGGCTTTGCGAATTCTGCTGCCAAATGTCGGGATAACCCGGCATGCGGTGCCGATGGGGAAGGCTCGCAAGAATTCCCCCTTCTCTATGCCGATGTTCGGGCGGGAGGGCAAACCAACGGAAATGGGAAGAAAGTAAATGTAACCAAATTTACCCGCCCAAGTTTACAAACACAACACGGCCTTCACTAAATTTAAAACAAAATTGTAAATGCCCAAAATAAAAAATAACAATTAAGTAATATAAGTCATATATCCTTAAGAATATATTTAATATTAGTAATATAAATAAATAGGTTAATGTGTTGTAATAATAAAAGTAATTGTAAATGTAAAATGTTGTAATTTATTTAATGTAAAACCTTATAACAATAAAAGAAAATGGTTAAGTAATATAGATTAAATTAGAAATTAAAGAACATGGAACTAAAAATAATTGAACGTCCTGGGACTGGGTTGTAAAGGGTAAAAAGTGTAAAAAACTCAAAGTAGTGAAAGAAGAAATAAGAAGGAAGGAAAAACGAAATTAAGTTAATTGAATAACCCAATCAACAAAAGTACAAAAGAACATTACAAAAAAACCAAAGGCTAAAGTATAAAGGAACAATCAATTGTCAAAAAGGCTCGGTTCCCTGATCCACCGTCAGGGAAAAATGAAAAAAAGCCTGGCCTGGCCGGCCTGGCCTGGCCTGGCCTGGCCTGGCCGGCCTGGCCTGGCTGGGCAGCCTGGCTGGCCGCCGGCCTGGCCTGGCCTGGCCTGGCCCTGGCTTGGCCTGGCCTGGCCTGGCCCGGCCGGCCGGCCTGGCCGGCGGCCTGGCCTGGCCTGGCCTGAGGCCGGGCCTGGCCTGGCTGGCCTGGCCTGGCGGCCGGCCGGCCTGGCCTGGCCCCAGGCCGGGCGGCCACCCGGCCTGGCCTGGCCTGGCCTGGCCTGGCCCTGGCCTGGCCTGGCCGGCCAACGGCCTGGCCTGGCCTGGCCCAGCCTGGCCTGGCCTGGCCTGGCCTTCCTTCCTCCGGCCTGGCCTGGCCTGGCCTGGCCTGGCCTCCCCCTGGCCTGGCCGGCCTGGCCTGGCCTGACCTGGCCTGGCCTGGCCTGGCCTGGCCTGGGGCCTGGCCTGGCCTGGCCTGGCCTGGGCGGCCTGGCTGGCCTGGCCTGGCCTGGCCTGGCCTGGCCTGGCCTGGCCTGGCCTGGCCTGGCCTGGCCTGGCCTGGCCTGGCCTGGCCTGGCCTGGCCTGGCCTGGCCTGGCCTGGCCTGGCCTGGCCTGGCCTGGCCTGGCCTGGCCTGGCCTGGCCTGGCCTGGCCTGGCTGGCCTGGCTTGGCTGGCCTGGCCTGGCCTGGCCTGGCCTGAGCCTGGCCTGGCCTGGCTGGCCTGGCCTGGCCTGGCCTGGCCCGGCCTGGCCTGGCCTGGCCTGGCTGGCCTGGCCTGGCCGGCCTGGCCTGGCCTGGCCGCCTGGCCTGGCCTGGCCTGGCCTGGCCTGGCCTGGCCTGGCCTGGCCTGGCCTGGCCTGGCCTGGCCCGCCTGGCCTGGCCCTGGCCTGGCTCCAGCTGGCCTGGCCGCAGCCTGGCCTGGCCTGGCCTGGCCTGGCCTGGCCTGGCCTGGCCTGGCCTGGCCTGGCCTGGCCTGGCCTGGCCTGGCCTGGCCTGGCCTGGCCTGGCCTGGCTGGCCTGGCTGGCCTGGCCTGGCTGGCCTGGCCTGGCCTGGCCTGGCCTGGCCGGCCTGGCCTGGCCTGGCCTGGCCTGGCCTGAC
This sequence comes from Lamproptera curius, assembly GCA_029286875.1. Classification (NCBI taxonomy): domain Eukaryota; kingdom Metazoa; phylum Arthropoda; class Insecta; order Lepidoptera; family Papilionidae; genus Lamproptera; species Lamproptera curius. The sequence goes on from JAGSMT010001400.1 coordinate 9,966, forward strand.
ACAGCCCCTGGCCTGGCCTGGCCTGGCCTGGCCTGACCTGGCCTGGCCGGCCTGGCCTGGCTGGCCTGGCCTGGCCTGGCCTGGCCTGGCCTGGCCTGGCCGGCCTGGCCTGGCCGGCCTGGCCTGGCCTGGCCTGGCCTGGCCTGGCCTGGCCTGGCCTGGCCTGGCCTGGCCTGGCCTGGCCTGGCCTGGCCTGGCTGGCCTGGCCTGGCCTGGCCTGGCCTGGCCTGGCCTGGCTGGCCTGGCCTGGCTGGCCTGGCCTGGCCGGCCTGGCCTGGCCTGGCCTGGCCTGGCCTGGCCTGGCCTGGCCTGGCCTGGCCTGGCCTGGCCTGGCCTGGCCTGGCTGGCCTGGCCTGGCCTGGCCTGGCACTGGCCTGGCCTGGCCCGTGCAGCCTGGCCTGGCCTGGCCTGGCCACAACCTGGCCTGGCCTGGCGCCTGGCCTGGCCTGCCTGCACCTGGCCTGGCCTGGCCTGGCCTGACACTGCCTCTAACCACTGCCCTGGCCTCCTACACCAACCCTGTGCCTATTTTCTCCGTTGGAAAATCCGGCTACGGTTCCCGCCGCCAAAGTGAGGGCAGCGGGGATATGTAGAACTCCCGGACCAAGATGGAGCGGCCGGTATACCACTAAAAACCAACGGTTGTTCCTTTCTCATGTCGCTGTAGCCGGGCCGCGGCACTGATCACAGTCTTCGAGCGACCCCGGCGCGACGTAGCCCTCTCGGCCTCTTCTCTCCAGGTGTGTTGGGACACCGGAACGTCACTGGGCGCCGTGCCGGAACAAACACACGGCGCCCCTCTTGGAGCCCTTCTCTGGGCGGCGGGCCCTCTTGCCCGGCCGCCCGGGGCCTCATGTCAGGGGAAGGTTGCGCGCTACGCCACTTCTTCCGGCGCCCTGGCGCTTCTTCTGCGCAGATAGCCAGGGGCGCTCTCTGCCTCCCTGTCCCTTTCCACGGCCTCCTTCCGGGCCATCCCGTCCTCCAGAAGCAGGGACGGCGCCCCGACCTTCGCTCCTCTGGCATCCTGCCGCACTACGGCAGGAAGCGAAGGTCGTGCCTGACCTACCGCAGCTCTCGGCGCTGCTCGACCAGGCTGGGCCCTTCCAGCGCGTGTGGGTCTCTTCAGCCTACGCCACGGTGGTGGCGCTCCTCCTGTGGGCTCCCTACCAGCCACCTGGGTACCTCCCAGAACAGCCGTGTCCCAGGAGAACCCTGCGTCGCGCGGAATGAGGAGCCGGTGTCCTTTCTAGCCACCACTTTAATACGGGGGTAGGCTACACCTGTGACAGCCGGCGCTGGGGTGCTCCAGCCGCTCCCCTCCTGTATTGCAAGGGGAGCGCAATTCGTCTCCTGCGCCCCTCTCTTCAGAGCTGGCCTGAAGCCCCGAGACCTCCTCCTCGCGCAGAAAGTGACGCGGTTCCGTCTGGGTCCCGGGCAGGAGCCAGCCATCAGGCACCCGCCTCGCCGGGAGATGGTCAATAGCCCGTACGGCGGATTGCCAACACCCTCTGAGTTCTCTTCAGCACTGCCGTGCTCTCCCTTTTGGAGGGTGTCCGGCCCACACGGGTGCCCATGCGGCCATGGACCTAACGACCCCGGCGACAGGCGGCGACAGGAGCTGCGGTCTCCGGTATTGGGGAACAGTCTGCCGAGGCTGCCCTGCTCTCGCCCTCTGGCGCGAGGCGCTCAAAGTGGGCGCAAAACCTCCATCGGCGATCTGGGACTAGGCCGAGATATTTCATGGACGGCTTGACGTCGCGCGGACGCCGCAAACAATGATGTGGGCGTCCGCGGGCCGTTCCGAGGCCCGTAAAGTACAGGGGCCTCCGTTTTCGACGCCACCTTGTCCTCCGGGATGCGCCAATCGCCCAGGCGACCCGGCAGTGGCGAAATCGCAACTCTGCGAAATTGGTGCCACGGGCGGTGACAGGGTGTCGTCCGCGGACAAGTGACGTCGACACCCTCGATGTTGCCGCCAGCCACAATCAAAACCCGTTCCACGAAGCGGTCCCAACACCGACCCTGTGGACTCACATCCTCGATGGTCCGGGCCCATCTCGGCCGGGAACTCGACCGTCGATGCGACAGGTGGCCCCGATCACCCTTTTGCGGGAGGGACCCCGTGGTATCGGGCGCCTCCTTTATGCAGGCCAGGAGGTGTTGAATGCGTTGGCGATGTCGGTGACACCGCCAAATACCCTCACCGAGTCACCGCATCCTGCGTCAGGGGACCTGACCCGCAGCACCGCGTGGACGGTCGACCGGCCCGCCGGCCATACGCCACCTCGCCAATTTGGACCGACGTGCTCGGGTGCTGGACGATGCGGCCCACGATTCTCTCAAAGGTTTACCCACATCGTCCAACAGCACGATCGGCCTGTAGGCGGAGGGGCAGTCGCCGGACGCCCTCGCTTTTGGATGAGGACAGTCTGCCTGTCTTCCACCTCTACTGTGGTGGGCAGCCAGACAGGCGAGAACATCGTCCTCACTCCTCTGGGCTCCAGGGGGCTCCCCTAGGGCCAGCCGCCAGCCGCGTCCCCGGAATGCCATCGGGACCCGGGGCGGTGAACCTAACCTAACCTAACCTAAAACCTAACCCTAACCTCAACCTAACTAACCTAACCTAACCTAACCTAACTAACCCATATACTTAGTTTTCAAAAACTTCAGAATTTATAGCTTGTTTGCAGCAAACTTTCTCCAAGGTTTAAAGTTAATTTTTCTCTTCGTTTTAAAACAAATTCCATTAGATTCCGTTTAGTAGTTTCCGTTTTACAATAAGTTTTAGTTTTCATAGTTTAAATAGTTCATTTTTGCCTAAAATTTTTTAGTTCGTCTGCTTTCTCGTCCTGTTTCGTCTTGATTCCGTCCTCCCCAACACCATCCCGTCCTTTTGGCGCAAAATCTGCGAAAAACACAAAAATTAGAAAAAGTCTACCTAAGCGATTGCATATCTCAGAAATTCATATACTGTTTCAAAACTTCCAGAATTATAAG
>JAGSMT010001401.1:0-39458 GCA_029286875.1 Lamproptera curius
AATTAAACAACTCTGCTCGGACTGGGAACCGCAAACTTCAATGTCCAGAGAGTTTGTCAAATCCAATGTCAAATGTCAGTGTAGCCCGCGTTAACTTCGGTCATTCATCGAATGATTAGAAAAATATAATTTGTTTTATAAGTTAACAGACCAATAATTAGTTAAATGAAATTGTATTATTAAAAATGAATCGATTTTAAGTTTTTGCTAAGAATACAAATGCCATAATTTTCTGATGCGTCATAATAATGTTAATTTAATTAATGTAATGTTTAAAGAGTGCTACCTAAAACATGAGCAAATGACTATTAAATTAATATTAATTTCTAATACTAATATTATTGAATAGATAATTAAATCTAAGTTAAAAACTTATGAATACTTATTTGGCACTGCTCCTTAAATCCAGTTTATTTATTCAACGTCTTTTATTTCTCCAATAATTGTTACTCCATTATCTATGAAGTTATTAAATTTCATTGTTATTTCAGACAAAATATTTGTTTGGTGCTTTTAGGAGTACTATACAACATGTCCATGTCCTCGCGATAGATTTGCGTAAATTTTTCCCTATGTAAGAAAAATAAGTTTTCTTTGTGTACGCAACGGCTCACTTGAGAGCCGTTGCGTACCACATATTAAAACAAATTCCTTATATTATTATCGTCCTAAAACTGTTATTAGATATTTTATTCGAAAAACGTAAAAGTCGTCAAAATAGAAGAGTCCTACAAACTATTTATATTTTGTGAGCTGTGATAGGACTGACAAATGGTTTATTCTGAAGCAATACATCTTGGATAGAAAAAGTAGCACATAAAAAAATATTCTAGTAGTCCATTTCATACAAAAAAAAATCCATGCTGTTATATAACAGTATTGTAAAAGTGTTATGCCTATTTTACAAAAATAAAATGTATTTAAAAGAACTTTATAATCTTAAATTTTTCGCTTAGTCATTTTTAAATACGCAACGTGGCTTAGAGCGGTTACGGCTGTTGAATAAAATCATGAAAGTGATCAGAAGGAATTTATACTTTATATTGACCGTAAAGCAGTACAAATTAAAAGCAGCACATTTAGATATAACTATTGAAGTAAATAAAAAAAATGAATAATGGCTCGGGCACTTTGTCATTATAATGATAAGCCGGTCCCATTATTTATAACTTAGTATATACCTTTGAAAATTTCGTAATAAATCACGTTTCATAAACGAAAATGCTGCCTCCGTAACCTAGTGGTAAAGGCGTGTGCTTTAGAAACCGGAGGTCGTGGGTTTGAATCCTGCGGGGACTCAACAAATGTTCATTGTTGTTTCCTATTTGGTTGGGACAATTTGGGCCGATCACCTAATTGTCTAAAAAGTTAGATGTTTCATGCGTCGGATGGGCAAGTCGGTCCACCCACCAACCCGTATTGGAGCAGCGTGGTGGGATACGGTCCAAAAACCCCCTAAAGGATAGAGGTGTATTAGAGGCCTATGTCCAGCAGTGGAATATCACAGGCTGATGATGATGATGAAACAAAAAGTATATAATAGGAACGTTAAGATTAACAACAGCGTTACGATTAATTACTATATAAACGTAAAGTATTGATTAATATTTATTTGTTATAATGCATAAACTATTTTAATAATACTATCATCATCATTCTGCGAAGTATTGGTACAAAAATAACAAAGAGTTTCGAATAAGATTACGTTTTCGTTAAAGACTTATTTTTGTCATCCGTTGTACACGTTATTTTATATTAACTCTCTATTAATATCACACTTTTAACAAATCGATATATTACACTATCTTTAAGCTTGCAGATTAAAAAATTAAGATAATTTTATTTTCATCATCTCGTCCAACTGTAACACATTCTAAAATAGAAAGTGATACGTCTCTAATTTTTTTATATTTGTTAGGAAAAAGTTTTGCACCATTTGTTACAAAATGTACAAAAATTATAAAAGTTATCTCTTCAAAATAGGCAAAATTCCGTTAGAAAGAAGAGGGAAATGTTCCGAAAAATAAAATTCCGGGTCATTATATAAAAGAAGAGTATTCTGCTCATTGCATCGATCATCTAGTTTAGGTAATCGAATTATCACGAACATTTAACTATGGTTTCGACAAAGTCATTCCTATTGCTGACTAACTGTTAACTTTTAAGGGTATACAATCCTGTAAACTAATACAATAAAAATTATGTGCACATCATTTATATTTGTCTAGTGCGGTTCAGGCATAATTTTGCAATTGAAGCGCAAAAAATTTGTTTATTTAAGACATCACATTCGAAACTTTATATGTATATACAGTTTAACATGTGTTATACTTTCTTTTGTATCATTCTTTATATATCCGCTTTCATATTCTGTTTTATAGAGTTAAGAATACATAGGGACGGACAGAAAGTGAAACAACTTTGCTTTCTACCATTTATTTATTTAAAGGTTTGTGACTTTCTCCGAACCCTGATAGTATGGGAGTGCGATGTGAAACTTATGGATCGGTCGTGGATAACAATCCTGCGTGGACTCAACAACTTTCCTAGTCGGATCGGGTAAAACCACCCAGGATAATCACCAGTTCATTTTAATGTAAGGCCTGTAAAAAGTCTGTCCTGCAACTGATCTTCCACCGATCGTTTAAGTTATCCTTTCCGTCGGAATATGAGAGTGCACTCATTGGTGAACAGATGTACATTATCTCTTGCGCAGTACCAAAGAGTATACCCATAGTTTATTTTCGGCGTGTTTTTTTACTTTACCTTTATGTTTCTTCGTATATTTCCGTACAAAAATTGTTAATCGATTTATTGCTCAAGGCTACGATCATTCTCTCGGAGGGGCAGTGGTTCACCCGGAACCGCATGTAATTTATTACACTCACATTGATCCCTATGCATTATTTTAAGGATGTTGTCATAATGGTAACGTATGGATAATTATAACGCTTGATGATAAATTCTGTATGTTTTTATAAGCATAATTTTTTAAAATAAGTATTTCATTAATTATATACGGTTTTGATAAAAATAATATTTAATAAAAATTTGAGACTTATTTTTACTAAATTAAAACAAATAATATTACTTTGTTACTTTAACTCGCAGTGTTTATCTTTTAGATTTTAAAATGGCCTAGAAGAGCCGACAACCAGGACCACCTTTTAAATGCCTATCTGAGGCATTTTTTGGTTTTAAATATGTTATTTCATAGATCCACATCTAGAGCTCCAATGTTGTTTTTTCTTTTTTAAATAATAGGCTGTCATTTTATCCTATTTTTGTAAAATAATTTTGTTATAAGCAATTTAACACATATTAAAGAAGTTAAGAAAATTTGGCATTAAAGATCACAACCTTGCGCGATTAAATTGCAAACGCTGCCGAAACCGTTAAAGATAGACTTAAAAATTCTTTAATAAAGTCAGTGGAAACATATATCTATGTTTTAAGAATAACCCAGAATAAGCATTATTCAAACCACATTTGAGATAAAACGAGGTTATGTTTACATAAAAGTTATTGTATTTAAAAAAATATTTATTCTATGTACATAAAACGTGTGACAGACAACCTTTTTTAAAATGAATACCTTAAAAGATATCAGAGATTTAAAATGCTACATGAATACATAATAATATTTGCTGTCAGCACACAATTTATGTAAAATTTTAAATGCTGCAGATCTAAACTATTTATGAAAGAAAAATATATGTTAACCGTTGCGTTTTAAACACAGTACTTTACTACTTACTTTAGCGAAGGTTTGAATAAAGAACAAAACTAATCATAGTTTTTATATTTCTTCGAAAGTGCAACAAAAAAAATTCAAGTCTCTGTCCAGACTGCTTTTTGTTAAATTTAATTCAACACACGCAGTGTTTACTTTACATGTATTCATATTCTTTAGGGTTAAAATTTTATGTCGTTTTGTTATGAAATACTAGCATTAAATTTTTATATCATTATAGGGCTGAAGACCTATAACTATTTCAGATTATTTTTAATATTCAAAGTTTACCATACAAAATCATAGATCTATATATCTAAAAATATTTTGATGTTCACAACAATCTAGAATAAACGATAGTAATAATTGTAAATCACATTTTATCTCTTATTAGGAATGGAAAAATAGGAGCGAAATGAACAAGTTTTACATTTCGTGCTAGAATTTACAATGCGTCGGTGATCCACGAGGTTCTACAAAGTATGACCTTTCGCGTTGGGTACAGTCAGTATGCAGCAGTGTAATTTGGATAACCTATTATTTAGCTTCTCGTTTGAACGTAGCATAAAATATATTGCATTAATATACATGCGTTAGTATACTTTTAGTCACTTTTTATATGTTAAACGCTTTAATAGAACATAATTTATTATTTCAAGCAGGAATTATTCTCATGGCTTTTCAATTAATTACAAAGTTACAGGCTAAGACTTTATTTTTGTTAAAATGTTTAGACACATCATTATTTGCATAATAAGCAAAATTGTTGTGGAATCCATTATTTACATGAACCGCTGAAGTTATTATATTACACAAGAAAGACGTGAATAATCTGAATAACCGTGAATTATCCTAAATACTTTGTTGCAGTTGTATGGAGTACCTGATAAGGAGCCTAACGCTAGTTTAAGATCCTATGAGAACAATGCGATAAATTACTCTGATTAAAGTGATAAGTATTTAGTTATTATATAGCACATGACGTTTTAATTATGTAATATTAATTCCATATCAGACTTTAACTGTATAATGATAGTAAAATAATACTTTTGATTATATACCACAATTATAGCATAATTATTAAACTGGCATTGAATTATGCTAATGACGATACTGTTACACATCTAGAAATATGCTAAAATTTGTGTATATAAGTAAAGTACATATGACATAAAAAATACGATTATTATACATGAGTATATTTTCAGTTCAAAAAATGTAAGACTTATCACATGATGACCTACAACATTTTAGAATTATCACATTTGCATAGCAATACATAATGCTACGTCTATTTAAAATCTAAATTGTATAAAACTATTGAGTTATGCACTATAATAATGTATATAAGCTTTGGATAAATGTAAAAGACATATCTTACGAAAGTATAAATTGATCAATAATAGTCGATAGTATCATTTGTACGTTATAAATGTAAGATGCCTATCAAATTACAATAATCTTTTAAAGTCGTTAAATCAGCTTAATTCAGATGCGTGAACACGTTACATACTTACAGGCGAGAAATTAAAGAAAATGAGGATAATTTTAATGCAAAACACTGGGTCAGAATGAAGGATACTATTTCACAGGATTTCAAGCTATACTCAATATACCAATATAAGTTATATTTTGACATGTGATTGATGGTGGTTTTCTTATGTTTGTCCCATTTTTTTCAAAGATAATCGAATGAACCTTATTTGAAATTACTTTAGGATTTGAATATACAAAAAACTTTCTTCTGAGCTTAGTCATTTATACTTTAAGATTACTAGTTTTGGTTCCAATTGAAAGGGAGTAACAAGGGATCAGCCGTTTTGGATTGTTTATTGAAAACAGTGCTATGTTTAGCAGTTGACATTATACACTGTCTATAAGATTTATGAAGTCTCTTTGTGTGTTTTAAATTGCTTCTATCATTAAAATTCAGGAACTAGAAAAATTATTCTACACTAAGTGTTTTTAAGCACCGACATTAAAATTAAAACCATAACATGACCTTAGTGGTATTGGTACCTGCTTTATAAACTGGAGTTCTGGGTTCGAAACCACGAGGAAAATTTAGTTATTTGATTTCTGCGTAGTATAGACAATTAGGCCGATCACCTGCATTACTAGCACACCGATGCCGTCGGATGGTCATTTTATAAAGTAGGTCCACCCACAACCGCATTGGACTAGCGACTGGTGGGTTCAGTCCAAAAACCCCTTAATGGAGAGGCGTTCGTTAGGGGAAGGCGCCTATCGTCGTAATGGACTATACACAGGCTAATGATTGATGATGATGATGCTTAAAATTTACTGCTAAAGATGGCCAGCAATCCGGAAAACTTAATAAAGACATTGTGCTACTCAAGCATTTCACGTATAGTGTGCTGAGGCTTCAGTCTACTTTAAGACAAGTTAAATCCAATAACTTTAAATTCAAAATTATAGGTTTGACAAAGAACTAATTAACTACGTTTATTCTGGTCTATAATTTATATTTCGATTATCTGTGTTTTAATATAGTTATTATATGATTGAATCATTTAACACTAGTATAGATACGATTATAATTTCATTAGATCAGGTAATGTGTGATATTTTATTATCATGTAAAATGCATTGATATTAACGAAAACTACGTTCAATTGACTTATTGGTTTGTTAGTAAAGCTATTTACTATATTTACGGTCTTGGATATTTTGAGCAGTAAAAACTCATTAATTAGGACACACTGTACATAATATATTTCTATGCAATAGTTTAATATGTCTCTATATAATAGTATAACTATACAATATGTTATAGAATATATTGACTAGCATAACAATAAAATGTTATCAAATTTGCTATTAATTCAAAAATATCAATTATCAAAACAGAAATTCATTCGATATTACTAAGTTATGACTCTATATTGTACTTAAGAACTCCTAAAATTGTGTTCACCTTATTTGGATCATGGAAGAAACAGTTACGCATGTGTTTCTGATGTAAAATATTCTTATAGCCAAATAGTTTAACCAGAAATAATCATCACTATTTTTGATGGATAAATATAAAAGGCTAAATTACTCATGTGAGAATAAAACTAGCTGAGCAGTAAACGTTCAACAAATGTTTCCAGCACGGATAATGTCCGAATACTGTGTCGGCTGCAGTTAAAACTACGATTGAACTATCGCTATTTTAATGGTTATAGTTTGTTTCGTGAGAAAAATATTAGTACCTTATACTATAGAGCGTCATAAATAACGAGCCAAAGACATTAAAACTCTACCAGAAAGTACTAAGGTTTCTGTAATGTTTAATTAAATAACTTTTAGCGTTCATATTTTATTACGCTATTCTTCAAACTTACCTAAATGGCTACTTGTAAAACGAATAAAAAGTTATCGTGTGAAAACAGATTTGTCACTACCAAATATCATTCAAAACTATAGTTTTGCACGTTTAACTTAATCTTTAGGCTAAGTTATCAAAAACATTATATAAATATAAAACAGAGAGCAAAAAAGATTGCAGTATTTTGTCTAGACTGCAACATTTAAACTTTTGTTTATCGTGTGTGAACAAAGCGTTCAAATAAGTCTTGCTACATTTGACTTAAGTATCAAAACACCTACAAAACTTAACATGAAATAAAAGTTTTTTTTTTTTATTATTTCAAAAAGAAGATAATATAACAATTAGTTTGCCCGGTATCGTCAGACCTGTAATTGCTCAATGTCAAAATATTTTTCCTAAGGCTGTTAATTAGTATGGACTTAGTATGCTGGCACTAAGACCTTAATATTTGGTCTGGCATTTATTTTATTACGTTAACTATATAAAAAGTAGCAAATTATTTTCGTTAAGTTTGGTAATACTTTATAGCACAATGTTTTTTCTTTATTATGCTCTTGAGACAGACAACATTAACAAAAACACAATGAAATTTGAGTCAAATTAGATAAAAAAGACAAATTTTGTGAAATGTAAAAAGTTTCAACCACTCTTTTGGACAATGGAAATCCATTTTAAAAGTCACTAAGTGACAATAAACCTGTCCAAAGACAAACAAAAAGAGATTCTTATTTCTATGAAATTTTCTTTATAACAGCCATGGCTGTATAAAACTGTATATAGGATAAGAATTGTTAATCATTGTAATTTACTTTATTAAATAAAATGACTTTACGGGTTTTATCGCGTTTATTTTTACATTTTAAATTCCCGACGTTTCGAACACTTTCCAGCGGCCGTGGTCACGGGCGCTGGAAAGTTAAGCACGACGGACAATTAAGAGCTGGAAACCCCGCTTCAGCACTGGCAACAAGACGCGTGACATCTCAGTCTACCCCGTGACCACGGCCGCCTTTTTTTTAAGGCCACTGGGGTGGAAAAATCTTGAGCATGCAAGCAGCTTTTTCTTCTGCTACTATTGACGCTCCCATGCTTAGGATAAAGGAATCTTTTGCCCATTTTTAGGTATCTGAGTGAATGAGACCCAGCAAGAATCTCATTAATCTCAACATTTTGAATCTGTAAATAAAGCAGCTGCCAAAGATAGGTTCAATGCAAAGGATGAATAACTTCCGGAGATCCGGGAGTCCTTAAGGACACCTTTAGGAAATGACGAAAATGATTGCAGCTGACATTATTCAGCTGCACTTTGCTATCAATTTATATTACACCAGCAGTCTAACCACGGCTTCACAAATGAAGATTTTTAATGGTAAAAGAATTTTCAAATCAGCACAGCAGTTTTTGGTTTTAATAGCAAAAATACAAATCTTTCATCTTTTAAATTTACTAAAAGTTATATATAAGCTTTTTTTCCCAAAAATTTATAAATGATCAGAGTTAAACCCGTAATTATCTTTAAAGAGTGTGTAATCGTTCAATAAAACATACTTATTTTTATGTCTCATGACTTGAAAATAAGTATGATTACACAATGAGAAATTTAACTTATGATGGAAATATACGAAAAATGCACGGTAAGATTACTCAAATTTACTCGTCGCTCTGTGTGTAACGTAACGTCTCGGTTAACCAGTTATGGCGTTTGCTGTGGTTCCCTTCAAACCGGAAAATAGAGTGTATACGCAACTTATTTCAGGGAGTATTAGATACCGCGTAGCTACTTCCGTAAAGAGTTTTCTTCTATTGTAGTAAAAATATCTAAATCAATTAATCTTTGTCATAATTTTTACTAGTATTATCAGTTTGAAGAAACATGTACTAACATTACTGTGAAGTAAGATCTGACATGCTCCGAAACTAGTGAACCATTTTAACATATTCTTACACAATTTGAAAGAAATATTATTCTTCAGTAACATGCCTACTCTTTACCCTGAAAAATCTGTAATAAAAATCTAAAAATATAAAGTGCTGGGACGGTCGGTCTGCTAGTTATTTTAAAATAGGAAACTTATTTTAACTCCCGACTCTAATGAATAATGATAAATCTCTAATGAATAAACTAAATGATTGATGAGATAATTATGAAATATGTGTACCAGAAATAAAGCAAATTGATTAAATGATTTAAAATGTATAATGATGTCCTTCTTTATGTCTCTTTAATTTTTAAGTCAATACGTAACTTACTAATTTTACGGTAAATTGGATAACGTAAGCAGCCTGTATTTAGAAAATATATGTAAAAAGTATAAGAATTTTGATTAACATTTAATCTTTCATACCTAAATTTTCATCACTTTTGCAAAGCAGCATTAATAATATAAAATAATAGTAGGTTTACTAATAACCTATTTATAGTTTAATTTCAGAATACATAAAATTTGTGAAAAAAGATGTACTAGGTTATATTCTTCAAAGCAGCAATTTAGTTTTACTATGCATTCACTTATTCTTGCGTCTGCGGCAAATTTTAAGCTATTAAATATTAAATATTATCTTATATAATAACAAGATAACAAAAGAAATTTATTATAATCTATTAAACGATCTTTTTATCACATGGACACAATTTCTTTATGACAAAGGCCGATCTTATTCAACCTCATACATTTTATAATGCCTTTCGAAGGTCTTGTGCTAAATCAGTAGATTACGCTACTGTAAATTTACAATTGATGGGCATAACAGGCTTGTCAGACGATATTCCTCTGCTTGAATTGAAATGTTTTCTTTGAGACTGAGTTATTAAACCTTTTACAAGGTTCCATACAAGACAGCAATATTTGTTACGATTGTTCTAATTTCCGCATGGTTTTACGTGAAATTTCCTAAATAACTATAAGATTTTAAAGGTAAAGCATTAAATCTGTAACTATGAGACATTAACTATAAGGCATTTTCCATGTTTTCTCTTAAACTTTCAATAACTAGACATTTTTGCGAAAAATTATATTCCTATTTGAAAATCGAATTTAAAGCATTTAACAAAATATAACTTACTACGTCCTTCTGTAAAAGATAAATGAAATGAATAGTGTTAAGGATTTGGAATATTTTATGAATATTATATTTTGATGAATATGCCTTTTAAAGTGTTATGCAGTACAGCTTATTTGGCTTTGTTGTATAACATAAAGAACATGAAGAAACGATAGCCGATGGGCCAATAAGGTTATGAAGTGAAAGCCGTGTTCGGAAAGATAAGCGTTAGTCGCCCCCGACTAGGTGGGATGCCGAACTCCGTGCACGAGCGTTAAAGTTGGAGCGATTAGATTTTGATAATTAAAATGGCCTATGTCCTGCAAAACACTGTAGCTGAGTATCTTTGATTAACAGTATTTACAAACTTTTATATCATTCTTATGGATATTTTTATGTCCATATGTAAGAGAGATGTTTTGAAACATCTCTCTTACAACTTTGAAAATACAAGACATTCCAATTCACAGGAACGAAACATAAAACTTTATTGTCGCTTAAACTACTCTTGTTTAAGTCTCCAAGCGTTTAGCTTCTTAAAAAGCAGAATGCCAGTGTTTTTACTCGTATATAGCAATTTAAAAAACCTACAAAAATTTGTTGCAATTGTTTGATGTCCTTTTCTATGTAAACAATCGGAAACTACTAAAATAAAGAAAAAATTGTGATGTGATGAGACCGGCATACCCCATGTTAGAAATGGAATAGCCCATAACTAACAGACATGCTAATGGTTCTTTAGCAGTCGTATTTCTAACGTCGTAGTAATTTAAGACTATCTAAACAGCATATGGTCTTTGAAAACATCATCTTACCTTATGTGTTGGACCATCTGAGACCGTAATTTTAATTCCTAAATAAAGACAGCACAACCTTCCTTACTCCTCGAGACGCGCGCTTCCGCGTAGCAGGAGGTTGACGTTTGGTACAGTCTTCTGTGCCTCGTTCTTTACCAGTGGAGGTGTTAATGTCTTTACTACCTCAAATCTTGGTATTCTTTATAGCCATATTGAGCTCAGACAAAACAAGGAGGTGTCAAATAACCTTACAATTTCAACCATTCTAAAAATGTTGGTACATTTTGTTTTAAACAACAAAATTGATTGTTTTCTTATTGTAAAAAGAGCATATAGATCGAAAATGAAACCACGTCCAACATGTGCAATTTAATGTTGCCATCCAAACCTTAATTTTTTCAAGCAAGATATATTACTATAGATTCAACTATTTGTCAATTCTGTCATATCCTAGGAAAAAATAATAGTTCTATGGACCGTTCCATTTTGAAGACTAACGTCTCTCGCAAAAATGTTTTCACAATAGATCACAAGATTATAAATGATTTTAGTACGTGATTTACAAAACCATATAAAAGAAAAGTTTGTCAATTTTATTAAGTGGGACACATTTATTAAAAGAACATTAATGGTATAAAATAACTTTAGAATATACGTATACTAACGCAACCTACAAAATCTTTCCTAGTAAAAATAGCTACCTTATATGAATATATTAAGGTATGTGTTGTTGTCTTAATTGCCAAGGTATTGATTGAAATTAAAAGTAAGAAAGTATCTTGAATCGTGAAAGCTCATAAGTACTCATGTTATACTCAAATGTTGAGGTGAAAGTGAAGTAAATTAATACAAAATTGTAAATATATAATTTAGTACACTATTATAGAAAGTATTATCATGTACGGTTTTTTTGACAGCTTCAAGGTTTCAAGCGACAGGAAATGAAATCATGTTAAAATATAATAATAAAAATACCGTGGAACTGGTTTTGGACCGTAATCTAACCAACCAGGAAAAAAAATTGCGGAGTCTCCGCAGGATTCGACCTCCGGTTTCTAAAGACTTACGCCCTTACCACAGTCCAGGTATATATATATATATATATATATATATATATATATATATATATACTTAAGGACTAGTGAGATGAGTCTTGTTATTGGCAATCTTGTACTTTTACATTAGACTAATAAGATCTCAACCTAAAACGAACTAAAACTAAATCTATAAAATCATAGATGGCACATTTCATAAATATAAATCGTTTGGGTGAGACTGTCCCCATAAAGCCACTGAAGTTTAAAGAAGATTGGAATGAAATTTTGAGAGAACAACCATGTATTTATTTTTATAATATGAAAACATTCTAGACCACGAATAGGACAATGAAACTCAGTTCAAACTATTTACAACTACATTTTAAGCCTAGTGAGCGTCTCTTAATCCAATTGCATAATAAACTGCACTGCATCTGCTATTTACTATTTGTTATTATTGAGGCTGAACAGTGTTGAAGTAAAGTTTCACCTAACCTATTTTTTACCCTATTTATTCTAACCCTATTTATTTTGTAAAATATATGTCGTTCATGGTTTTGATAGCTTTCTTTGTATTCAGTCGTGTCGGTTTTCATTCCATCGGACTATGAATTTAGTTATCTCTTAGAGTTAAGTCCATTAAAATATTATTTCACTACTGAAAAGCTATATTATTTCTTATGTGTGACATCAGGCTGTTTTACCCAAAATATCCTAAAAGATCTGAATCATACAAGCTGAACATTTCTTAGATAAAAGATTTGTTCTTAGATTTTTAGAATATGGAACAATGTGTTTCCTATGAGAAGATGAAGAGTAATGTCCGCCGCCGGCATTACTATCACACTTAATATTGACAATGTGCATTCTGTCACCTTACGCATTGGAGTAGCTCATGTCGTTACGGCCTTGATATCGATTTGGGCCGATCACCCAGTTGTCTGTAAAAGGGTGATCCATGCGTCGGATGGGCATCGTAAAAGTCGGTCACTCACCACCCGCATTGGACCAGCATGCTGGGATACGGTTCAAACCCATCCAATGGATATGGTGTATTGGAGGCCTATGTCAGCAGTGGACTATCACAGGCTGATGATGTGTATGTGTAGTGTGTGTGCGTCTATCTATTTTATTTATACCATGTTGAAATACGAATAATGTTATCTTTATCACAATGTCATAGTTTTTTATTTTATATATGCTACTATACTATTTTAATTTGTACTTACAGTAAAAGTCATCTGGTTTTGATATCTTAAACAAATAATTTGTTATAATAAAAGCAGAAGCAATATTTTTCTTCTTGTATTCTGTGACTTACGTATGAATTATAACTTTACACTATTCAGAGATTATGCAACTGAAGTCAAAGCTAAAAACTTATTTACCGTATAACTTTTATTAATTAAAGTCCGACACGTAATAGAGTGTAAAACTGTTATGACTCACCGTGAGTATTTTAATCATTACTTCGTTAAGCTGCTAAAAGGATTAGCAAAGCAGATGCGATAAAAGTTACTTTATGCATTTAATAGAAAGGTAAAGACGTTATCAAACTTTGGTAGGCGACTGAATGGGCCACCTGATAGTTTTTTCATTTTGTTGTAGTGGTTGGTCGAGGACATGCGTTTTGAAGCAGTTGCAGGTATTTTGCTAGTCTGCGGATTAATACCGACATCAGGTGCTCCTTTGTGCAGACTGGAATTGCTCGCTATAGTTACACCCTTGAAGATTTACGGCATGTGTTGCCTTCCCTGACGTCAGAACAGATGCTAGATAATAAAAGAAACATACACCATGTTTCTTTTTTCTACAGGAGAACCGAAGCTACTAATGAAGGATAAAAACGAATATATCACAAGAAGCTACGACCAGACCTTGTTCCTCCAGGAGACTATAACTTCTATAACTTCTATGAGTTTGGTAACTAATTCATGGGTTTTGTTTTTGCACATTTATAGAGTTTCTCCAAAGAGGGCACTAGTTACGACGCGCCCGCGTAGAACAGCTATATGTGTTCTTAAAGTTATGTAGTTACCTTGGTTACCTTACGCCGCACGTAATTTTCAATGGTTAAATAGTATAAAATAAAATTGTTAATTTTGTTAAAAGTGAGTAGTAGATACCTTTTGTTCGTTTATTTAATTATTATAATTAATTTACAATAATGTCATAAATATGCAAAAAAAAATTATTAGTGAGGGCAAACTTATCGAATATTAAAGCTTATTCTTTTTGTTATGACAATTTAGTTTGAGAGCTACGTAATGAATATATTTTTTTTTAGGACAAAAAATGGGAAAAGGACAAAAAATTTTCAACAGATACCATTTTCGTCACCATATTTATTCGTGACGAACATTCCATAGTTTATTTCAGTACATACGTAAGAAATTATTAAGTAATTAATTTATTAAAGAAATGAATATTGGCGTCCATAACTAAAGTTTCTATGTTATGCACAACATAATAAAAAACTCTAGTCGTTATTAAAATATCCGAAAAACATAAATTGGTTAAACAAGTATAAAGGCTACCTTGTCAGGTTAAGGCAACGTTGTTAATATATCGTTGTTCATTTAAGATATATAATAAGTAATTCTTCAAAAAGGAACTGAATAGAATATTACCATAAAAAGTTAAGTGCATTCAAATTAAATATCTTCTTTTTGGAAAGTGTAAAAATGCTCATTACATACACAACATATTAATGTTGTGTATGTAATGAGCATTATATAATTATAACGTAATGTTAACTTATATACAAACTTTTAATAGGGGCTTTGACATAGTTTATGTATATGTTAGCAACTTCAGCTATTTCTCATATTTTTTGTTGGTTACTAACAATATAGCAATTCAAAGTTAGAACAGTTAGTTATTCCAGTTCACGAAATAACTTTGTGAAATGTGATATCGTATATATTTAGTCAATACTTATGCCGTTTCAAGTATATGAAACTCACACACGTGATGCATATTTGATTAGATGATCGCGGAGCATTGCCCAACCACTCGTACTGGCCTGCACTGGTAATGCATGGCGACGACAATTATGTTGACGTTAGCATCCGTAGCGTCTCATCATTTCATCTCTTCCCTGACCTTCCTTCCCGTCAAGTCCCTGGCGCTTCTACTACCTGTCCCCAGTAGGCCTCCAAACTGTCGACCACCCAGTCCATGAAACCCACCCCAGCCATCCATCCCGCTGTTCCTAGGCGTCCCCTTGCTCCTCGCTCTGCCCAGCCTTCCCAGGCACGGCTACCCGTAATGAAAAGGCCCCTTACATCTATCTCCGCGAATAGGAAAAGTGGGTCGAGATTCGCTTGGCCCTATCGAATAACATAAAATTACGACTAGCTGATGAATATCGGAAGGTGACTTCTTTTCTTAAGGAAATGGAGCACCAATTTCACATATTCGTGCTCCGGGATGAGCGCATACTTAGGACAGTGGTCAAGGCACTGCCTAAGGAGATCCCATGAGAGATAGTAGCTTCTATCAAAGCTTTAGATATGCCTGCCTTTCGGTACAATGCATGTACCACCCACGTTACAAACGCCCTTATGTGCGGTAACGGTATGGTGCTGGTTACGATAGAGCGCTTCAAGGAAGGCAAGCGCATTTATAAATTCCAAAAACTCTGTGGTACAGTCGTCTCTCCTTTTAGCGGCCGCATTCTAACCCTGGCAGGCCTGGACTTCCTGGGCAATGTCATTGTTTCGTAACATTGGCCGTGTGGCCGGGATTACGGCCACACGGCCAACTACTTTGATATTCGGCTGCCATAAGGCGCCAAAACGCCGATTTCCTGCGAATACCAGTAAAGCCTCTTCCCCAAGCGATCCCCATTTTTTTTGGCCGTTAGAAAAATGAATGTTCATGCAATGTTTATTATGTTTACTTGTTGAGTGCAAGCAGAAATTGCAGTTGTCATTAGCCTAGTGTTACGTACTTTGCTACTTTGAGGTCTTCCGTAACAATGTATACGATTATAAGTAATGTCGTATGTATTTTTTTTACTTATTCCCTAATTTGTCAAGTAATGTTATTATACTTATATAACTATTGTATGTCACAGTAAGACACAATAGGTTCTTAAGATAACAACAAATGGGATTTCCTTTCTATTTTGTAGATTAACCCATAAACTTAACACTCATTTTTAAGGACTAGGGACCTAATATGTTTTAATTAACATTTAAAATATGATGGCAAATAAAGTATCAATGATTACTAAAAAAAATAGTTATAACTCTAGGATCAGTATCAGGAAAAAATTGCTTAAATGAGAAAATGTAATGTGCAAATTTATGTATTTAAAATTTTTATTAAATAATTTTAAACGTTTATGTTATAATGCTCTGTGTTGCTTGAATACTATACATAATAAGAATCCAAGAGGCCGTGGGCATCTCATCATGGAATCTTAGCCTGTCCCGTATCCATATATTTAGGGAAGAGTTTAAAAATCGAATATAATTTTAAAGTAATTAAAAGACGTAAAATCTGTTAAAATTCGTTATTTATTATTTTCGTAATTGTTGATGATTCAAATATTTGTTAATATCCCTGGCTTGAGATACTATTGTTTTACTCTTAAAATTTCTGGTGCCTATCATCCATATCAATGGGGTATTGTCATTTACCAACGTATATATAAGTTTATATATATATAAGTTTATATATAAGCAAGAAGGCAATGTTTTTAGAAATAATTAGTTAAAGATGACATTTTTCGGTGTCCGATCCAATTTAGATACTTTTTTAATGTTTTCTTATGTCCTTTATTAGAAGTTTCCTAATAAAACGTTTAACAAAAAAGTGTTTTCAATGTTAAATTAATTTTTATCCTACATAGATCTGTTACGCAAGCTATCAGCATATCAGTAAATTTATAAGCCATGTCAATATGAATCTACAGCATTTATCAAACACGATGAATGTTTATCTTTCCATCTATAAGAAATCCAAATGATACCTATACAGAAATCATACAATTTAACAACCATGTCCAAAAATACGCTATCTAATAGAAATCTACCTTACTAGTTACACTTAAGCTAATAAAGTTTGATTGTTCATCTTTATGCTAATGTATTCATATCATATAGATAAAATAGATCTTGGCTCTACAAATATGACATATATATATATCCTCATATATCAAATACGGAGCACTAGTATACATTTCTGCATTTAATTTTTTTTTTATTTAAAAATTATAATATTAATATGACCCTGCAAAATTTTAGGATGTAAATAAATTTTACTGAAATTTATTTTTTAAATGTATAAGTAACTCAGATTACATTAAAGTAATTATGTATCTATGCGTGTAAAAAGCGTTCGTCATAGGTAACAAAATTTTTATTAAGTAAATTAATGCGATTTGGATTGAGATTTTCTTTCACTTAGCCATTTTTCTAAGTTATCATGGGCTGGCTTCCAATCAATCCAGATTAAACTGAATAACATTTGATGCGCAGGGCGGCTGGCATCTGACCCCCACAAACCAAAGGGTAAACTGCATTCTACGCATGGATTAGTTGTCAGTAAATTTGAAGGATCTGACATCAATACGACAGCCAAATAGGTAGTATAAGTTGTCCCAAAGAAGTATTAGACAAACATCCAAAGTCAGGACTAAAAATATTATAAATATCAATTTGAGAACTTTTGGTAACTAGTGATAGTCTATGATGAGTATAACATCGTTACGACTCAAATTGTTGTATGAGTCATTTTATTATAAAACTGCTAATTCGTAAAAATAAATAAAAACTTATTTTTGGTAAATATGGCTTTCAAAAATTGCCACTATTAATTACGATTAGATAGAGATCGATTAGAAACGAACTCATTCATGAAATATAAACGTTAAAAATAGACTAAATAAACTATTAGTAGCTCGTAGGATTACAAAAATTGGTATAGTCATGTAGTTCTAAGCTACATCGATGGATTGACGAGGTAAAGCTGTTAATTTATTAATAATGTTTTAATTTGAGTGTATATAATTGTTGATGATGTTGCTCTATCTATTTATTATTATTCTTAAAAGAAGCAATTAAAAGTTTAGAAAAATCTCATAAAGGTCAGTTCTATCATTTACTAAAAATTAAGCTTGTATCATATAGATAATAGAGTGTATTAGGGAGCCTATGTCCAGCAGTGGACTAACAAAGGCTGATGATGTGTGATGTGTGGAAGCTGGTATAAGTTGGGATAAGATATCTTCAGGATATGTCTGAATCCTTTAAGAAATTCGGTGTTTAATGGTTTCGAAACCTGATAAGGTTAAATAGTAATTTCTCAGAAAATGTTTTACGCTATTCTATATTACGTCTATATTAGATGATTTTGATTTTCAAGGGATTAACATTCTATTTGTCCTTGTTAATTATAGCAATAAAAAAATGTATACCAAAATATATTCTCCAATTCCTTAGTTCTTTGTTAATTTATCGCTTATCGAATTAATTTTCGATTTTGTTTCTAATATTGTTATATACACTCTTAACGACAAAATAAATGAAATTTTAAAATTAAAATTCATAAAAATATTCTATAAATACGCGTCATTTTTTTTATACTTTTACTTTAATTTAATTTTGTGACGAGTTTTATTTATTTATTCTTTATTCAGGTAATCAACAGCTTATAATTAGAACACAATAAACAATAAAGAGTGTTTACAAGTAGAAAAGCCAATAAAGATTACCACATATTCAAATGTTATCACACAGTAAATTTAGTTTTCATTAAAATAATAAAAAATACCAATGGAGAAGCATATAACTAAAGTAAAACACTACACCATTACACATGCTTATATAAATTACATCAACTGCACTTAATTTACACAATTAATGTACTAGTACAGATAACAACAGATGATTAACAAATAACATTAAATCAGTAGAAATTGAATTTTAAATTTAAATCTAGAATTTAAAATCTAAATTCGGAATCTTTTGGGATAGTATTTCTAAGACGTTCTTTTTAAATTTGATTTTTGTACAACAAAAAGGATCGAGTTTACTAAAATGTTTGTTATATATCTTACACAGTCTATTAATGGTCTCATTGCGGCGTAATTACTCCTGTGTAAAGATGTATTTAGGAGAAGGAGTGTGGCGCGTACGGCTGAGCTGGGACGCGTAACTCTAACTTGTTTATAAGCTCGCAACAATCTATTTTCGAATTAAGTAAGTCATAAAGTAATCCCATATCTAAAAGGATTCTTCTTTTGAAAGAGGTAGAATCCATGTCTACAATCTTGTTCGTATGATTTTGTAGAATAAAAGTTTTAAAATTTAAAATTTAATAAATTTCTTTTGAATTTTTCTAATCTATTTATTTGTGTTGTGTAATTAGGTAACCAAATGTTGCATCCAAATTCTAAAACACTGCGGACATATGCAAAGTAGACACTTTTAATACTATCAGGATTTCGAAACAGGGGAGCACGTTCTGCATAACAAACCCAAGAGATCGGAAGGCTTTTGTTGTAATTGCATTAATATGGTAGTTAAAGTTAAGTTTAGTATCTAAGTATATACCTAAGTCACGGATTTGATCTGTACGCACCAATGGAGTGTTATAAATAAAGTATGTTTGTAATATAGGATGTCGTTTTCGTGTAAAGCTAATTACGTTACATTTATTTGCATTTACGGTTATTTTATTCTGCGCGTAATATCTATATAATTGATTAATGTCACCCTCAATTTTGCGTATCTTCAATGAATTAATGTTAAGAAATATTTTAGTGTCATCTGCATACATTAGAATTTAGAAAAAGTGAAAGATTTATGAATGTCGTACAGATACACGTTATAGAAAAGAGGTCCTAAGTGGAACCTTGGAACCCCAAAGTGATGTTTATAAAATTAGATCTGTACCCGCCCATTACAACTGCTTGGGACCTATTTGTTAAATAAGATATAACCCAACGCAGCAAATCACCATGAATCCCAAGCCTCTCGAGTTTTTGTATGAGTAAAAAATGATCCACGCGGTCAAACGCTTTTTCTATATCTGTATATATTACGTCTACTTGTTGTCCTTCCTCCATGTTTTTTCTTATATAATTTGATAGTATTGAAGATTTGTGATAGTGGATCTTTTTCTCATAAAACCGTGTTGCTCAACTGGGATATTATTTGCCAGGAAAGGATATACAGTGTTGAACACTATTTTCTCAAATATTTTGCTAAATATGTTCAAAATTGAGATTGGCCGATAATTTTCAATTTTATTCTTTAAACCTTTTTTATGTACGGGCACGATTCTAGCCTGTTTCCATTTATTTGGAAAAACACACTCTGTAATTGACTTATTATATAAATTAGTTAAAGGAGGTGCAAGTGCTGCAGCGCATTGCTTGATGAAATATGGTGGTATATTGTCAGTGCCAGCGCTCTTCCTAGTATCCAAATTTTTTAATATTGATAAAACGATAGCTTCAGTTATATAAACTGTACCTAAATTTAACGATACACAATTTTGTACGTCACTACTGTTTGAAGGGTTGTAATTGGCGCTGGGCAGTGCAAACATGCTATTAAAATATTGATTGAACCCATGTACAATATCACTTCCTCTGTTTAAACATACGCCATTCAATGTGAATGCATTTGGGTAGTCACTAATTGCACGCTTTGATTTAATAAATGACCAAAAAAACTTAGGATTTTTAGCTAGGGTTTGCTGACTATTAAACAAGTGTTTATTATAACATGCAGTATGAACGCGATGAAAACGTTTCCTTAAGAGTGAGAATTCAGTGTAATCCAATTTATTACCAAATTTTTTCCATCTTTTGTGGGCTTTCTCTTTTTCCTTTAAGATTTTAATAAGGCTCTTCGAGTACCATATAGGATAACTTCGCTTACTTTTATTAACATTAATAACCGGTACATGCATTAGAATGTTTTTATTTATTTCTTCATAAAATATATCAAGTGCATCGTTTACATTTCTATTTGAAAATTCATTATCCCATTGTATGAGACCTAAGTTATAGTTTATTTTTAAATAATCGCCTTTATTAAAAGCAAATTTTTGTGTATACGGGCTTATTAGAGGTAAAAAAGAGATTTCTGATGCGTTAAGAATCAATGCTGGGTGGGCGGTATCTATCTTTAGTAACGGTGCCCCACAAATATTTAATTCAATTATAAAATTGCAAAAAACTAAGTCTAGAACGTTTCCACTAATGTTTTTATTGTGATTATATTGAGTTAGCCCAGAAAGAGAAATTATGTCTAAAAAGTTGTTTACCAACCCCCGTGTTATTTCTGAACTGTTTCTAGAAAAAATAGTTGGTATGTTATTACTCCATTCTACGTAAGATAAATTAAAGTCACCCAAAACTAAAATATTATTTTTGTATTTTAGTGGAGTGACCGAGCATACAATTTTAAATAAAGAGCACAAATTATTAATGTCACATTGTTGTCCTGAATCATTCCCGCGAACATATGCGGCTATTATGTCAAGATCGTTATCACTATGGAGATTTTTGGCCGGAATAGTAACCCAAAGTATTTCCGATGGGACATAAGACGAAGTATCGTGGTAATACCCTTGTAGTTCACGCAGTACGCAAATCATTACACCACCACCTATCCTTTTATTTGTAGCTTCTAAGTTTCTATCACACCGAAATACGTCGTAACGATTATCACAGAATTCTCTATCAAAAATACTATTACATAGCCACGTTTCAACCATAACTATGATATCGTAGTTATTGGATCTAATATTATTATAACACTGATGCGTTTTTGTTCGGAGACCACGAACATTCTGGTAATATATATTAAGACCGTTCTTCATAGCCATTTTAATGTAAAATATATCAAAAGTATTATCTTATTAGGTGTTAAAAAAATTGTAATAAATTCTAAACTATAAACCATCAACATTGAAAGAATTAAAAAATATTGTAAATTTAAATATGTTATGTTAATTAATTTCGATCCTTTTTGCATGTGTTTCAATGTTTGTAAATTATTAATTATAATACAGCTTGATTCCGATAAATAATCCAAGAGCCCATTTTTTTTATAATTACTTTCACTATTTATAACACAATAATCAAGTAACGAAAGCAAAAGCAAAAATGAGATAAAAAAACATAGTTCAGTATATATTTGTAGTTTCATGTGTTTTATATTATAATAATGACATTCAAATGTAATGTTAGCATATGGCGGACTAGTTTGAGTTTTATCATGTAAGTTTATATGAAGACCTCGAATTCTTATATATATTATGCCACAAATTGATAAAATTAAATTTAAATAAAATAAAATATATACATAAAACAAAACTAAACAATCTAAGTTTATATTTTCTAAAGTTTCTTTAAATCTAATTCGTTTTTTATATGCAACACAGGTGAATTGTCGTTTCTTCTCATAAAATACGACAGTTTTTGTCCAACAGTACTTAAATCCTTTAGATGATGCAATTTCGCGACAAGTTTTAAACAATTTTTTGTTACCTACCGTCAAGTGTTCGTTAACAAATATGCGCTTCACTTCACCGGGCATTGAAATGTCTAGAGTGGTCAACTTCTTTTTACGTATACCTGCTAAGATGTTATCCTTTTCAAATCGACTTCTAAACTTAATAATTATTGACTTAGGCCGGTTATGTGTTTTGACTAGTGGTTGAACTCTTGTAGCGTGGATTATATGTTCCTTTGGCAAGTCAACCCCTGCGAGAGCAGCTAGACGAATTGTTAACTCCTGTAGATTTTCTCCACGTGATTCCGGAACTCCCACATTTCCAGATTTGCCTGTCGCTCTTCTGTTGCTGTTCTTGCATATTAATTTGCATGTTGTTGACAACTGTTTGCAAGTTATAAACTCAGATTGATCTTTTTCTGATATTTTTACTGATTTTTCAACTTTATCTAGTCTACCTTTATTTCTTCAATTTGGTTCAGGTAAATTCATAGCTCTGCAAAATCTCAATATTTGTCTTTGACTTTGAGCAATATTAGATTTTATTTGCATCACTGTTTGTGTTAGGTCATCATGGTGAGTTTTAACTCGCGTTTTAATTCCAATCGCATTTCTGAGACATCTCAGATTTAATGAAGTAAGCTTCTTCTTTTATATTATTTATGCGATCTTGCATTGTCTTCGAAAGCTTTTTTTCTTTTTTATTTAGTATCACATATTTAACACACTAATGTAACTATAGTAAGGCACGTACGCTCATCTGCTTTGGGAATGCATAGATTGTTTTGCCCAAGTTGAACGTCACAAATTGTCACACCATTCATAGAAAGCTCGAGTTATGAAAGCGGTAGCGCGGTTGGCCCGAACCGCTTGTAATTTGTGCTAGTCCATTTAATTCTGACATATTGCTTTGAGGCTCAAGTAATCACACCTCGCGAACTTGGCCACATTTTTAATTAAACCGACTCAGAGATACTATAGAATGGGTTTATAATTTTCCAAAGCTTCTTAATGATTTCTAGTTTATGGGTTAATTTTTTACATTGTGTATGATTCGTCACTTTTAAAAGATTTATCATACCATGTTAGCTACACCTAATGTTTTTTTATAAAAAAACAAAATCCGCGCACAAGTAAATCAAATTCTTTGTCTGCCCGAGACCATGCTGGATAGTGCTCCTTTATGACATTTATTTTCTAAAGATTTATTACATTTCTGCTTGCTGCATGAAGTTCTGTTTGAAGGGCACCAGAGCTAGCTCATATACTGGGTAGACGAGGCATAAAATCCTATGCCTCACGTAGGCAGTGCGTTGGTGATACCGCTGGTATTGCCGACGTCCATGGTTTTCCATGTTGTTTTTAAAAATTAGTTTTTTTTTCACAATACGTATGAATAGTTTTTTTTACTATAAATTGAAACTAGGAAAAAGAGATTTGATACATTTATTAATATAAATGTCTCTAAAGTTACTAGAAATAAAAAAATACATTTTAGCTTAGAAAAATGTTTTATGTATGCATTTATGCTTACGACAAAATTAAAGTAACAACATACAACAAAATTTTAAGATTTAAAAATAAAGAAAAAGCTTTTAAAAATGTACTAAATTCTAACGCTTCCAATTTTTTAGGGAAGCCAAGTTGCAACTGGCGCTATTTTTAGTCACTATTGAAAATTTCTAAATCATTTATAGTTTACTATGATAGAAAATGCTTTATTGTTCTCAAAAAAACAATTTCCATGTAGTTTCACCAAAAAGCTATATATAGATGCTCGTCTTTGAGTCGGATAAACAATTTGTAGCGTATTTCACAATGGAACGAACAGTTTTGAAACTCTTTCCGTATGACAGAGCTCTGATTGTAACAATTTGGAATAGCAAACTAGATGTACCATGCTGGCAATGCAATTTAGCGCACGTAGAGGAATGAATGAAGTCACCGAGTCACTTTGTGCTAACGGAACAAAAACTGTTCTATTTTTGAACGGACGAACAAAAACACAAATTTAGGACTTTACTTAGGCCAGTGACCCATTTATTGCAATGATTTGTTATTTATGTGAAAAAATTATTGTTTTATTTTAATATTTTGCTATATATAAAAAAATATTACCAATTTAAATACATCATTAGTAGCAACTTAATATATTGAGTCTCTATTTCATGTCATAGTTAAAGGATAATAGGTAAAAACAATAAAATTTCAGTATTTTAGGAATTTTGATACTTGACCACGTGAGATTCGGTTTCGGTTCCGGCCGGAAAACCAGTTTCGGTCGGACTCTAGTATAAATATATTAATATACATCTTTTAATACAAATTGGAGTAGTAGAATACTAATAATGTTAGTAATATACTTGTATTCTTGATTATAATAGAGTTACCTCATAACGGAAACACTGAACCATAGCAACTCTAATATGTGTTATAATATTGTTATTAGAATATATGTTATAGTAAATTATCTGTGGATTCAGCTTAAAAACTTTTACTAGTATTTATTTCTTAACGATAAAACTATAGCAATGTATCAAAGTTGCTTCTTATTCTTATAGATAATTTTTCTGTCAAACTAGGAATATGTAGAATAGTACTAGACATTGTTCGTATTTGAAGGACATGTTAAATACATGTAATTTTAAAAAATACCATAAAATCAAATGGAAACCTTCTTATTCATCTGTTATAAGTAAAGTTTTTCTGTAAATAGATTTTTGTTCTTTCATTAGAAAAAGAATTAATATAAAATTTGTATTAAAACTGACGTCACAGTCTCTCATGAACGTTGCATTGTAGATATGTTACTGAGATGTTTGAAACGTGTCCCAAATACAAGGCGGTAATTATACTCCTTAAAATGTGTCAAAATATAGTACAATGTAATTACATCGTGCCCTCTGGTAAAAGTTGAAATTTACTAAACAAATGTACAAGACACGCTTCATAAATTCAAACAGGCTTCGCTCCATAAAGTAAGCTTTTCTAATTTAATTAACAACCAAATTCAATAAAGTTTTGTTCAGTCAACACTTTATTCTATTTAAGTTTCGATTATAAAGAAGTTACAATTAAAACGAAGTGTGGACGTCAAGATGGAGTAACGCAAAGTGTCTGGTGGCTGAATGAGAATATGTTATTTTTTTTAAAGATGTGACGAAATTGTATCTTTGTCCTATCAAGTAAAATGTCACCGCCAGTAAAAAGCACTAACTGGAACTCTTTCATATAGAATAAAAATGCAACAATCAAATAATTGGGCTTGAATAAATGAAAAAATGCAATTGTTTTGATTTGTTGTCATAAAAACTTAATTTGCATTTTTTTAATTTAGTTCTGATACATAGTAATTTAAAATTACCAGCTATTTTCACAATTTATGAACAGTTGCGCGGTCCTAGTGTATCACATCTGTAGACATTCGCTAAAATATTTTTAAATATTCTGCATGGACTAAGAAATAAATAACTCGTATTAATGCAGCAGACCTAATAGAATTTCAATTTACACTTCCGTTGTTACCGCAAATTTCGACTAATACAAACAGTTAACGAAACTTCGGCCATAAACGACTCTGCTTACATAAGCCCCCGACTTTATTACCAAGACTATATCCAAATTTACATCAATCAAAAATAATTTCCAGTTAAGTGGATTATGTGGAATCCAAAAACTTTTTTTGATCGATATAATTTAAACCGATGGAAAGTTTACTATATTTAACTTATTTTTAACACAGAATCGCTACACGTTAAATATTTTGGAAAACAAACTGCGTATTGTCAATGCTCGATTGTTAAAATTCTGAGTTTCTGTTTATGTATTTTATGTTCCATCTATTTACAATTTTCACATACTCATATGTAGACTTGATAGGGAAAAAATTAGGCAATCGGCGCAGAGAATAGGAAGCATACGGAGATGTAGAAAAACATAGAAAATACGGAGTACTTAAGGTGTTTTATAGACCTCTTTTTAAACGCAATCCGCAGATTTTGGTTGCGGATAATGGTAGTAGCGGTTTTGTCTACCTAGTACAGCAATTGTAACCCTCCTAGAGAGTGTTAAATATTACAAACATGATCCAAAATAGCAAACGCAATTGTATAAATTATTCACATGACGATTGTACAATGTTTTGTAGAGTATACTAACCATACATGTTTCGCAAACCACAATGTAAGAGTATAGAATTTTAGCGTAAGTATTAGTTGCAAACTACATCGACTCTAACGAAAAAAAAAATGACTGCTCTTGTCTAAATATAACGTGACAAATTTCAACAGATTGTTATAAGGTCCTTGTAAACTATTAATTAATGAATCTTACGCAAACAATGGAAAAGTTTACTTCAATCTATTAATTATTTTAAGCTTATGATCCTACGAAGTACAAATCTCATTGTAAAATATCTTTGTTTATCGCTAAACTAATTTGAATGCAATGTATGAGTTAAAAATTTAGTTTTAAAGAATCGAAACCGAAATTTTACATAACTTCCTCTTTCATGTACTACTATTCAAGGTATAATATTATCATATTATAACGTATAATGGAGACACGGATTATATATTTTTCGTTTTCACAATCCTTGTGAGCATCTTCCAACTATGTCTTAGTCGTAATGCATACATGAGATACGTTTATTTTCCACTTTATTGTTTGTAATGTTTCGATATGATTAACGTACCAGAGCATTCTTATTTAGAAAAATTTTAACCAAAGTGTCCGAGAGATATTTTTGCTCGGACAATACAAAGATAGAGTTACAAAAGATTTGGTATAGTATTACCATTCAATAATTTTGTCCGATTTATGCATATCGAGCTGACGGTAAGTTTCGAAGTATACTTTTTATTTGTTTACTAAAATGCCTTAATTAAACTCACGAAATAGTTCTATTTTATAAAATTTTAAAACAAACTAATTCGCATGTTGATTTATTATATACATTTATCTATTTATATAGATGGCGCCTGCCTGCATACAGTGACATCGTCTCGTTGCATAAAAAAATCTTAAAAATAGTAGTTATAAGTTTTATGTTTTAAATGCCGTGAAATTCAGTGACTTTTGTTTCAATACATGTACATAAGTGTTATCGTTGCGTATTGTATTGTGTGTAAAGATATTTTACGGATTGTATAGCGGACTAGTTTTAGTGAAGTATTACCAAATTTCATGTGATTTAAAAGGTAAAAGTGAAATTACATGCAAAAGTTGGAGTAGTGCAGTTTTAATGTGAAGTTTGAGCCAAAATTTTTCTCATTATTAAGTTTTTTAAGAAAAAGTTCGTATTGATGACCGTTACTTCACTATTTAAATCGACCAGACGCATAAGTAATTGCTCAACAACACCATCTGCTGGCGCTTACGATCGCGATCAATTCGGAGATTAATAACTTATTTGATTAGTGAATAATAAAGATGGCACCACCGGCTTCATCTAAAATTTATTGCAATGGATGTTCACAAGAGATTTACGGCAAACAATACTTGAAATGCTACATTTGCTCCAAAAATTATGATCTTCTGTGTACAAATGTTTCAGAGAAACGATTTTATAACGTAATGTCAGCTGAACATAAAAAAAGTTGGAAATCCGGAATGTTTGAGTAGGGCCAAAACGGCAACTCAAACACGCCTATTAAACAACAGTCTCTAGTAGCAAAAAGAGGATTTGTGTAGCAGTAATGTAACATTACGAAGTCGTACTCAAGAAAGCAGAAGTCTCCAAACGTAAGTGATCTAACTTCTAATGATCTAGATGTACCTGTTCTTGCAAATGAATTAAAATTATTGCGCCAAGATATAAAAGAAATGCGTTGTGATATGCTGGAATTAAAGAGTACTGTCTCCAGTCTTCTTACTGCTAACACCTCTTGCAACCTACGTATCGACTGCATAGAAGCCCGAATGGACGACATTGAAAAAAAAGTCAGACTGGTATGTCTAGCGATGTCTCCTTACTTGAGAAATCAATATCTGATTTGAAAATGGAGATTAATGACCGAGACCAGGAATTACTGCGTAATGATATTGAGATCTCTGGCGTTCCAGAAGAACAAAATGAGCGCTCATTACATATTGTTTTGGCGGTGGCGTCTAAGCTGGGTGTGGCTCTGGATGAAAACGATATTGTCAGTGCGGAGCGTTCGGGACTAGTGCGCCGGGAACAAAATGAAAGTCTTCGGCCAAGGCCCATCGTTGTGAGGCTGACACGGCGCTGTCAGCGCGACAATTTGCTGGCAGCAGCTCGAGTTCGTAGGGGCACTACTACAGAGGGATTAGGCCTCAATGCTACCGCCAGTCCATTATATGTTAATGAAAGACTTACTAAGCACAATCGTCAACTTTTTTACAAAGCGCGTTTAGAAGCAAAACGTATGCAGTGGAAGTACGTTTGGACGCGGGACGGAAAACTTTTTGTGCGGAAAAACAATGGTGAGCCTCGATATCAAGTAAGAATTGAGAGTGATTTGACAAAAATTTTTGGAGTTTGAAACTGTTCGCCTCTTATTATAGTCACTCCAATTTGTCTTTTATTGTCACTTTCAATTACTGTCTGTTTTGTTATATATATATTTTTTTAGAGAACATGTTAATTGTTTACTATTTTTGTATTATTAATTCTCTATTATGCAATTTGTTGTTCATGTTTTATCTACACACCGCAATACTTTCGCTAACTCATATTTTGTAAATACGTGCATTTTCTGTCTTTTTTCACATAAGTTAACTGTATTTTGTTACTATTACCCTATTTTAGTTTTTAAATTAGATTATAAATTTGTTAAGTTTATTGTTAAAGTATTTACTTATTTTTATTACGTAAAACTGTTATATGAAGTCAAAAACCTCTTAATAATGCTGTCTGCATATTTTTCATTAAGCGCAACACATAACACAATGCTAAAAATACACCGTAACTCACTGCTACTACCCTTGTTGCTTGTTGATGTCACCTTACAACTTACGTTGAGCTTATATCTAGGAAGCGTCATCTAACCCTTTTGTAATTTTATAATGCATTGCAAGTGCAGCGAGATTGCTTACGCATACGTATTAAAATTTATAAAAACTCTAAAATGTGTATTGGGTTCTTAAATCCTGGGTTGTTAAGAACGCATCATGATGAGTTGCTAGGAGCTATTTCTCGTTGCATCTAGACATTTTGGCTATCAATGAAACCTGGCTTAGAGACGGAGAGGCAACGTGCGCCGTCTCCTCCTGGTTTTCAAGCTTACTCACATACCACGATCGCCAAAAATACGCCAGCGTGGTGGTGGTGTTGGTTTTATATTAATAATAGCATTAATATTCACAAAATTGACCATCCTATAAACGATTTAGTTCAACAATGGTTAGGGCTTAGTATAAAAGATACTAAAGTTGCAATTGGTACAGCATACCGCTTCCCCATGGTTAAATGTAGATGTTTTTTGGATGCAATCACTGATTCAATTTCTTCCTTAGGTAAATATGAGCAAGTCATATTGTTAGGGTGACTTAACATAAACCTCTTCAACTCGCAAGAAATCAATACAAAGAAAGCTTACAACATTTTTAGTTATATGAGTCTGACTCAATTTGTGGATCAAGCGACACATATAACAGAAAAAGTGAAACATTAATTGACATAATTTGCTCTAACGTGGATATTCGAAATGTACAGTTAACCATATTCCAAACCTCTCTAGTCACGCACTATTGACTTGTACACTTATTTTGAACGCCCAAATTTTACCCTAAATTAGTAAGTTATCGACCTTTAAAAGACATAGATTTGTCTCGTTTTAATACCGATGTGAACTCAATGAATTGGGAGGCAGCATTAATTGTGATCATGTAGACGCTATGGTACAAAAATTTCAAAATATAATTCTAGAACTTTTCAATTTACATGCTCCAATTGATCATTCCGTTTAAAAAAAGATCTGGTCCGTGGATCACGTGTACGATTAAAGATATGATGAATCTGCGCGACAAGGCTTACGTTAAGAGTAAAATGAGCAAACTGGAAAGTCATAAAAATACTACAAGGATTTGAAAATATTGTTAATGCTGCAATACGTAGCTGAAAAAATTGCATATTTTAATCATCGCATAAATTCCTGTAAAAATTCCATCTTCTATGGAAAACATTAAAGAAAACATTGCTAATTTTAAAAGAACTCTACCGACAATTCTATAGATCCAAAATATTTGTAATATTCTACATAAACACTTTATTCAACTACCTGATGGCGCTGATAAAATTATAAGTTTGTCTACTTTCCACGATATGAATTCGACAGATTTGGGCCCTTTACTTTAATCTTCATGTCGTCGACGAAGTAACGGTCTTAAAAATAATAAAATCGTTTAAAAGTAATGCACAAGGAGACGATGGTATTACACTAAACATGATATTGCTTACTTTACCGCGAACCCTTACAGTGATTACAAAATAATTAACGAGTCAATCCCACAAGGCGTTGTTCCTTCGCAGTGGAAAGTGGCCTCCATTAGACCTGTTCCAAAAAGCCTAATGCAAGTGACATTAAAGACTTTCGCCCAATAAGTATTTTGCCGTTTTTGTCAAAATTCTAGAAAAGTTGTTTGCTCACAAATGTCTGATTACCTAGAAGAAAACAAAATATTGCTCAGTAAAACAATCAGGCTTAAGAAAATGTCACTTAGCACTGCCACCGCACTGATAGATGTGGTAGACGATATAATTACAGCACAAGATATTGGTAAAGGCACATTATTAGTCTTACTTGACTTTTCTCGTGCGTTCGACACGATTAACTTAGATTTACTCTTATCTAAATTATCGTACTACGGTTTTGAGCATGCTACTCTCAAGTGGTTCGAGAGTTATTTAACAAACCATATGCAATATGTTAAGTTGATAAGAAAAATGGGGCTACTGAGTTATCTTCACTACTACCCGGTAAATAGAGGAGTTCCGCAAGGCTCTATGTTGGGGCCGCTGCTCTTCATTCTTTATATTGCTGATCTTGTCAAAGTAGTCAAATTCTCCAAATTCCACATGTACGCTGACGATATTCAATTGTACGTATCCTAAATCCAAACGATATAAATGAAGCTGCAAGAAATATTAACGGAGATTTGGGTCGAATTTATACTTGGTGCAACAAAACAATTTGATCCTAAATCCCACTAAATCAAAGTTTATAGTTTTAGGAACGCTACGCAAATAAATAAAATTACGAAGCTATACTTCCTATATCTATCAATGGATGCATACTTGAAAGAGTACTAGAAGCTCGCAATTTGGGTGTTTTAATTGATGAAAAATTGAGATTCGAGGGACATATTACAGAAATAATGCCAATTGTTTCTACAGGCTAAAAGTATTATACCGTATTCGTGAATACCTTCACAGTGGATATGCGCATTCGGCTATGTGAAACACTTGTACTTTCAAAACTGTCATACGCAGACACTGTATTCGGTCAATGTTTATATAGACGGACCCAAAAACTTATACAAAGAATTCAAAACGCATTGTGCTCGTTCTGTTTTCCCATTCCAAAACGTTCACATGTGACCTGTTTTTAAACCGACGCGATCTACTAAATATGTCCTCTCGAAGAACACTTCACTTTGGACTTTACTTTTGGTATTTTGAATAAAAGAAACCAGCATATTTATACGATAAGTTACAGTTTCTCTGCGACCGAGTTAGAAGGCACTCGACTAGCTTATCCACAGTCCCGTACATTTGCTTTTCGAGGTAGTTTTCGTTACGCAGCCTCAAAGTGCTGGAATGACTCCCACCTCCTATAAGAAGCTCTGAATCTTTTAACATTTAAGTTAAAATTGAAAGCGCATTTACTTTTAATACACAAAATCCGAGCACTTAAAATCCTTGTCCTTTAATGCCGATACGATCATTCCAAAGTTACAAAAACACTGACACAAGTTTTTCTTAAAACAGGCAGCTACTTAAGATGTTTCTTGATATTTATGTTATTTTATTGTTTTTTATTTTTTATGTTGTTGTTTTATTACTATTTATTATTTGTATTGATGTAAAATTTTGTTATTTCAAATATCGCCATCTATCAAACGTTTATCAGGTTCCACTGAAAACCAGCAATCGCGAAGCTTAAAAACTTCGTGATGTTACGCTGAGTGGACACCTTTTTTGGTGCATTTGTATATTTTGTATTACTGTTATATTTTTATTGTTAATGTATGAACTTATGTACCAAATAAACCTTTTTTCTTTCTTTTCTTTCTTTCTTCTATTTATTCTCTTCCAAAAAACATTAAAAAATGCACTAATTTTAAATATGTTATTTCTAGCTTCTTATGGTAGTTCTTTACCATAATGTAAGTGTTTTACAACATGATATTTTAAAAGTATGATTATTTCAGATTATTTGTAGATTCAGATTTTTTCAGATTGTTTCTGATACGTATCAGAACAAACATCTGGTGATATAAATTTCAAAAACAGACAACAATTATGTTTGTTCTGCCTTCGTTGTTTTACAGATTAAATCATTTTTGTTTCGCTTTCTGTATAACATATGAACGATGTTGCCCGCCTTTATAAAATCTATTTCTAGTCTTTTCTACATATATTTTGGTCTTTAACAATTATTAATTGCCCGTTGTTATTGCCTTTTTTCAAACTAAAACTCCTACTAGTATAGTTTTTTTTTTTGATCATTCGGTTTCCTTTATACTTCAAAAAACCAAAATTTCAAAAGAAAAATTAGTTAAACGGTTCGTTTATTAAATATTTTTTTAGTTTTTAAACAAAATAACGGACCCACAAATCAAAAACCTTCCTAAGTCATTTTAAGTATAACAAAAAATTTGGGAAGGCTTTGTGATAACCACAAAACACTTCTTGAGTTATTAAAACTAATTGTAATTTATAAAATAATGTATTTGAAAGCGCTGGGTTATTAGAAAAAACTAAAGTACAAAAATTTTAGATTTCATTAATTAAAATATTTTAAAAATTATTTATTTAAAATTTATAAATTATTTGCCTATTTATTTCCGTTTAATCATTTTAAATTTCTTATTATTAAAATTACAGGTTTAAAAATATTTAAAATTTCTTTACCTTTTTTTCCGTTGTTAATCTTTAAACTTTTAATCCAAGTTTTAACTCAGGTTTATTAAATATAAAGCTTGAATAAAGTTTTTCCGGCTGTGGGAATCCTTTTACACCACTCATTCATTTAATTTTCTTTCATATCAAAGTCTTTCTGATCTAAGCTAATATTAAAGGAAAGTTTGTGTTGAACTTACTAATGTTTCAAAATTTTTTCAATTAAAACTCCAATTTTTTGCTGATACATTTTTCAAAATTTTGCAAAATCTGTCTTGTCAAATTTTTTTTAACTTTCATTTTTTATTAGACTTTTCCTATATTGAATTAACTCTTTTGGCGTTAAAGTTTCTATAAACGAACGTTGTACATATGTTACCTCTTTGCTCCACTCTTTAAAATCCGATTTTGATCATTTTATTTTTTAATGGTCGATAGTAGCGGTAACCTTAACATCATCATTTATTATTCATCATCAGCCTGTAATAGTCCACTACTGGACATAGGCCTCCCCTAATAGACCCCTAACCTTGGGGGCTTTGGGCCTATCACCACCTTTGTCGAATCGGTTGGTTGGTGGACCAACACATGCCTGGATCATCTTACGAACAATTGGGGTCAGCCCTAATTTGCCTAACCCGGAAACAATAAAATTTGTTGAGTCCCCCCCAGATTCAAAACCACGACCTCCGTTTTAAACAGACGCCCCTACTGGGCTATGGGCAGTTAAGCCAACAGATAATTAAAAACCAAACGCTTTCATTTGGAAATTCTGGAAGAAACAACCTGTTATTAGGACCGTAATGAAATTCATTTTGAAAAGATTTCTAATTCCACAAGTTGGTCTATGCTGGCCCCAAATGGAAAACAAAAAATAAAGGATTGTATCGAAAAACATTAAAGTTTTTAAAATAAAAAACATGAACACTTTTAAAACTATAATTGGTTCAACTTCAAATAAAGTAAATATCTAACAACAAAATATCATCCAACACTCCTTCTTCGGGCAGTTAAAGTTCTTCAAAGGAAATATTTTTAAATAATTTTACAAATTGTCATATAACATCTTTTAAAACCTTTGTCACTTTAAGTCCGGGTTTAAACTTTTAAAAGTCGAGGCGACCCTTTCGATTCTTTATCTTCTGTTGGAATGTTATCTTTACACTACCCAAAAAAAAATTTTTGCCTAATAAAACACTACTTCTAAACCATAAATTTATGGTGGCCCTTTGATTCTTAGGATAATGATCTGCCAGTTCAGTATTTGTGTATTTAGTGTTAAAGAAAAATTTTGGAATTTTTTCGGTATAAATTTAATATAATTACAAAAAAAATCATTAAAACAACTCCCGTTTAACATTTGCAAATACTTCCCAGGTGTCAAAATTACAAAAGGTTCTGGCGTAAACACTGGGTTCCGAGAGGAAAATATGTAAGTGGCCATAAGACTTGAATGGTTAGAAAATTTATGACACATATTTTAATACAGGGGAACCGTCATAAATATTCAAATGTATTTTTTTTAGATTTAAAATTAAATTATCATTTAACTTCATTTACTTCGTGATTGAAATTTTTTTGTAGTAAAATTTATTTCCTAATTACATAGTAGTGTTCATGTATGAATATAAAGAATTGCAAATTTCTCTTAATACATAGAATTAAATTTGAAAACATTAAAAGTTCCTTTAAAAAATAATAAAAATTAAAATATACTATGAAATAATTGGTGGTCAACAAATTCTAAAATCTTTGAAAGTTTAAAGGCAAGCAATAAATCTGTGGTTAAAACCTTTTGCGTTGAAGTAGTTTTAAAAGTAAACTATTAAAACCTTTAAAAATCTCTTTCTAAAAGTTTTCTTACGTATTTTTATTTGAAAATGAAAAATATTTAAAAACACATTTTTATATCAATTTGGTTTTACTTAAACTTGTAAATTTTAAAAAAAAAAAGTTTTTTTCAAAATGTCAAAATTGATTTCAAAAAGGCTACAATTTGTCGTATTAAGTATAATTTTTGTTTAATAGAAGTTGTTTGCTACCTTTAATCATCCTTTCTGTTTACTTTTAGTATAACCAAAGATCTTTCTTGAAATTATAATTGCATGGTTTCTTCTTTTCCCCTTGTAACCCAAAAACTAAAAGTAAAAAATGTAGATGTGAAACGAATAAACTCCTTTTTCAATTACTTCTATCCATACGGTTCTGTGAGGTATTTTAAAATATTGAATATTTTTCTTTTTTATTAAAAAAAGTTCAAAGCGATTAAAATTTTCCCTGATTGGCCCGATTTTTTTCCCAGCTTCTGGTTGACTGATAGAACTATTTAAAAAAAGACCTTTTTGCTGGGCGACTTTTAATTTTGAAAGGTTTTAATAATTTTCAAATTATAAATAGAATAACAAACTTTTTCTGACGTCAATTTGTGAATAATAATGATTAGTAAACAATAAAAAAATATCATTTTAAAAACAACCGAATGATATAAGTCGAAAACAAAAAATACACCCGAAACAAAAAATTCCTACTTTGTAAACTAATTCTATATTTTTAAATTCGAACAAAAACGTCGTTTTGGCACAAACTTCAAAAACAAAATATTAAAATCAAAGTAAACCTGAACAAGCGAATGTTGTTTTAGATTAAAATTTTTTTCGTGCAAAGTTACAATCGCTTTTAAAATCATTGTCTACTAATAAATCAATACTTGAATTTTATATATACTATTATTTATTTATTGTTTCCACACCTTTTTGTTTACAATGTTTGTTTCTATTAAAATTCGGGATTAGCTTTTTTTGTTTTGAAAATAGTTTATATTTTTCTAAAACAATCAATTTATCTGGAAACCCTCCCTTCGTGGTCTGTATCGTCCTTCCATAAACCCTGGTCGTGGGTTCGATTGGATACAAACAATTTCTAGTTTTTTTCGTTTTCTGGTTATTAGGGACAACGGGCCCGATCACCCAATTATCGAAAAGTAAAAGATGACCCATGCTCGGATGGGCATGTAAAAGGTCCACCCCCACGCAGGACCAGCGGGGGGGGAAGGAAATGGGAAAGGGCGTGCATAAAGGGCGGTTTGGTCCAGCGTGACAACACGGGGTGTTTATTGGGATGACTGAACAACCGAACCATCACCGGATTCAAATTCCCAAAATACAACTGGTTATAAAGTGATATATATCAATGGGATGTTGCAAAGGCGGGGATGATTATAGGATGATTGATCTTTTGGTGGACGCCAAAACCATATTAAAAGTGGCCAAATATCCGGGACTGGCATCTCACTTAATGTTAAAATTGACGGACCTCATTTTTTCCCGGACTTTTAAAAAAAGGCCGATGTGGCGGTTTGGTCTTGTAATATATAGGCCTATTCTTCTAAAAAACAGGCCGGAAAAAAATTAAAAGATTTTCATGAATATAGATTAAAAAGCGTTTTGGGACGATCTTTCATTCCCTGAAATTTTAATTAAATTGATCAAAACTTCTAAGTTTAAAAGAGAACAAAAAATATTTTAAATTTTTAAAAGTATAACGGTCCTTTTAATTTTAAAGCTAAAGAATAAAAATTTTAAAAAATTAATTGATTTACTATTTCTTTCCTTTTTCCATCAACTATTACAACAGATCTCTTTTAGGCTCTTATGTATATTTAAAATACCAAAATCCACATTTATCATAATATGAAGTCATCTTAAAATCTTCGCAAACCAGTCAGATCATAAATTTTCAATTTCCGCCATCCTTATCACCTTAGACGTATTTCGATTTCATCTTACTCGTTATGCATATATAGGAGAAGTTTTATTTCAAGTTAATAATTTTTAAGCTGCAAAATTGGAAATAAAATTTTTAAGTTTGTTTATTTTCGTATTATTTTTTACTTCTAAAATGTAATATTTATCGTAAATACAGAATTTTCCCGCAAGACGTTTCACTTAACATCAGGTGAAAACAAGTAAATCAAGTGTGAGACACACTTTGTAAAGATAGATCATATGGTAAATAAGCTCTTTAAGCAAATAAATATAATAAAATGTACGTGCTTAAATATATACGTCGCAGAAATCCGTGATGTTTTTAAATAAATAAATAAATAAAATAAAAAATCATTTTATTTCTCGCATCTTAACAAGTTTTTAATAACAGTTTGCATGCTAAACATAATGAGTCTGAAAGTTACAAGCATTTATTTCATTCATTCTATGATAACAATTTAAATCTATTCCAATTATTAATTTTATATTTATTCAAATATGATAAAATTTCATTTCTTTATTATTCAAATAATTAATTAAATAAACTTTAATAAAAAATTTTAATAAATATAGTATAGCAATGTAATACAATTTTATTTCCTTATAATTAAAATAAAAAATTAAACCTTTATTTTCATATTGTACAATAAATATAACTTATTTAACAGGATTATTCGAGACTGCGAAAACGGACAGTATTAGGTTGAAAAGACATATAATTACAATTAGAAATTAATTTCGTTATTGTTCTGATTAATAGTCGTATTGATACTCGATCGAAAACTGCGTGGGATGGGCATGTAAAATGTCAGTCCACCCACCAACCCTTATTAGGCTAGTGTGGTGGGATACGGTCCAAAATTCCCTTATGGATAGGGATGTATTAGGGGAGGCTTATGTCCAGCAGTGGACTATCACAGCACTTTGCGCGTCCATATGTGCACTCTAGTATCTCCTGCGTAGTTAGGTTATCTCTAATAGATCGGTCGCCGTAGCTAGAATCGACTAGAAGGATTTTATCATACGGGTGTCGTGCGGCTTGGAGAGCATCGTTAAGTAATTACGTGGTATACGAGACAACATCTCATGTTTCAGAGCGGTGAAGTTTATGGCGTCTCACGATTCGATTATTGTGGACAGGGTGCATAACTTACCATGCTACTGTTCTCTACTGCCATACCATACAACGATGGATGTTCTGCTCGTTTCGTCAGTTTATCTATTAAATGTACATACATACATCATCAGCCTGTTTTTAGTCCACTGCTGGATATAGGCCTCGGCCGGCCCTAGGGTTTGGACCGTATCCCACCAAGCTGGTCCAATGCGGGTTGGTGAGTGGACCGACTTTTTAAATGCCCATCGACGCATGGATCATCTTACTTTTCAGACAATTGGGTGATCGGCCCAAATTGCCCTAACTAACTAGGAAACAACAATGAAAATTTGTTGCGTCACCGCAGGATTCGAGCCCACGACCTCCGGTTTCTAAAGCAGGCGCCCATACCATTAGGCTACGGAGGCAGTTATGCTATCAAATGTAATGTTTTTAAAATGGCTCTACTCTGACTGGACTTCGAAAGGACAGCAAATAACAGTAATAACTGAGAATGTATAAGTAAACAAATGACTAATAAAAATAGTAAAAAGCTATTTACTTACTATATAAATATATATTATATAGATACAAACATACAGACAAGAGAAAGATGCTATGTTCATCACACAATATTTTTTCCGATATGGGCATCGAACCCACCTCCCGTCACCCTTTGGCGTAACACAAGGGTTACGGGAGTCAGAGTCATTAATTGTTTTCATCAAAAAAAAAATACACAGAAATAATTTATTTTACATATCCTCACATAATAAACACGAAATCATATAAAAGTAATATTTTTCTCAGCAGCCTCCGTGGCCTAGCGGTATTGGCTCGTGTTTTATAAACCGGAG
This sequence comes from Lamproptera curius, assembly GCA_029286875.1. Classification (NCBI taxonomy): domain Eukaryota; kingdom Metazoa; phylum Arthropoda; class Insecta; order Lepidoptera; family Papilionidae; genus Lamproptera; species Lamproptera curius. The sequence goes on from JAGSMT010001401.1 coordinate 39,231, forward strand.
GCCGGAGATCAAACTTCAAATCTTTGATAAAGATAAAAGGGGACGATCTCCCATTTGTCTGAAAAATAAGATAATTGTGGCGTGGGATGGGCATGTATTAAGTCGGTCCCGTGGTCACATCATCTTTGGCGGTCGTATTCTCAGAATACAGCATGTTAAATGCCAGTCGTTCTGCTTAAAAACACAATAAAAGGAGTAGAAGCCAACCGTCATGCTTACTTGGAAAAA
>JAGSMT010001402.1:0-10365 GCA_029286875.1 Lamproptera curius
AAATTAAAATCCTGAGATATCAATTTTTTGCGAATATAACGGGTTTTTCAAATCGGTATGTTCTTGATCAAAAAAATCGGAATTCAGGTTGATAATTTCCCAAAAAACGTTTTCAGTCCGCAAAAAATATTATAAAACTCGGGCCTTTATTTAAATAAGGAAATGAATCGGAATCGAAAATCGCATTTTAAGTTGACGGTGTACTGATAACCATTATTAAAAATCCTGAATATCAATTTATGTGCAAATAAATGTGTTTCAAATAAAGGTATGAATCTTGGTCAAAACAAATCCCAAATACAATTGTTTTACCCAATCAAGTTTGAACGGTTAACCAAAAATTTAAGGGCATACGGGGCGCTATATTTAAATAGCAGAAATAGCTCTTAATCAAAATATCCAATGTTTATTGTCGCCGATACCGCAATAATTAAAATCCTGGATTATTCTTGCGAATATAACGGGTATATCTTCAAATTACAGGTATGATCTTATCAAAACAAATCCAAATAAAATTATAATTTACCGCAATAACCAAACATTGAACGGTCAACGTAAACTGTTATTGGGTTAACGGAGCGCTATATTTAAATAGAAAGCTTAATCAAAACAAATCAAGATTTTGATTGACTTTCCCCACGCATTTATTAAAATCCAGAATACCAATTTTGTGCGAATTGGGGTATATCTGCAAATAACAGTTTGAATCTTGATAAACTCAGCAAAACAAGTTGATAATTTACCCCAATAACAAAAGTTTGAACGGTCAACCAAAATTTATATGAGCTTACGGAGCCAATTTAAATATCAAAGTAACTCTAATCGAATCGAATCAGCCTGTTTGGTTGACGTGTTCCGCGATAACCTTTTTAATACTGAAATATTATTTTAACAAATCCGGGCATATCTTCAAATAACAGGACTGAATCTTGATAAAAACAAATCGCAAATACAAGTTGATAATTTACCCGTAACACAAGCGTTAAACGGTAACAAAAATTTATATGGGAAACGGATCCTATTTTAAATAGCAGAAATGACTCGAAATCAAAAGAAATCGGCATGTTTGAGTTGACATTTCGCGAACCAAATTATTAAAAACCAAGGAACCTCGTTATGTTCGCACGTTGTTCTGGTTTTTAATTGCGTTTCTAAAACAAACATCCATTCCAATTCGTGTTTTCTTATTTATTCTCTTCCTCTCGTTGCTTTAAAACGTGTTTTGCGTAAATGATCCCTGTGCTCCGTTTTTGATCAAGACACTCTTGGAATCATTATTCCCTTATACATCAGGTTTTAATATTGCTATCGGGAAATAAGATTCGAACAATCTCTCCGGTTCGTCGACTACTTAAACACTAGTTCTGTTAACATTGTTCACCATATGTTGTTTTTGTTATTTCTCTGTTGTATTTTGGTGAAGAACGACGTTTTCATTAATTAAGATGTTCCAGTTTCTAAATCTTTCATTCTTTTACTTTCATTACCTTTACTTTTACTTTTCTTTTTTTTTAATTATGCTGTATTTTTTTTAGTTTTACTTTTTTAGCTTTAATCTTAGTTTAATAATTATTCTTTGTATAAATTGTTGTCATCTATCACTCTTAGTTGGTTCACTGAAAATGGCATTCACAGGTTTTTAATTGGAAATTACGGCGGTGGAAACCTTTTTAGTGCATCAAACGTTTTTTTCTTGATATTATTTTTTATTTGTGTTTTTTAAATAAAACATTTTTTTTTCTTTCTTTCTTTCTTAACAGGTATGAATAATTGATCCCCAAATCGCAAATACAATTTGATAAATTACGCAAAACCAAAATTTTGCACAGTCAAACAAATGTTATTGGAAACCAGAAGCACTAAAAATAACAAAATGACCCGTAATCAAAACAACTCATGTTTGGAGTTAAAAAGTGCGCGAAACGCAATTAATTAAAATCAAGAGATACCAATTTTTGCAAATTATAACCAAGGTATATCTTTAAATTACAATTATGAATCTTGATCAAAACAAATCAGCAAATACAAGTTGATAAATTGCAATAACACCGTATTGGAACTTAACCCAAAATGTTATATGGGCCAAACGGGCGCTATATTTAAATAACAAAATGACTCGGAATCGAAAAATCAATGGGTTTGACGGTGTTCCGATAACCAAAACCCAAATCCTGAGATATCCAATTTTGTTGAAATAACGGGGTTATATCTTTAAATTACAGGTATGAATTTGATCCAAAACCAAATAAGGCAAATACAAGTTGGTAAATTACCGCAATAACCAAAGTAGGAACGGTCAACCAAAAATGTTAAACCCAAACGGGCGCTATATTTTAAATAGCAGAAATAAGTAATCAAAACAAATCGTCATGTTTGAGTTGACGGTGTACCGCGATAACCAATTTTTCCTGAGATGTCAATTTTAAATGCCAAATATAACGGGTATATCTTCAAAATTACAGGTGAATCTTGATTAAAAAAAAGGAAAAAAAGTTGAGAAATTTACCCAATAAAACAAACTTTGTATGGTGAACCCAAAATATTATATGGGCTTATACAGGCGCTATTTTAAATTAAGAAAATGACTCGGAATCAAACAACTCCGTTTGATTTGACAGTGTTCCCGATAACCAATAACCAAATTCCTGAATACCCAATTTATGTGCAAATATAACAGGGTATATCTTTAAATAAAATTAGAATCTTGTCCAAAACAAATCGGCAAATACAAGTTGATAAATTCCCAATTAACACAAGTATGGAACGGTCAACCAAAATTGTTATATGGGCAAACGGAGCGCTTTTTTGAATAACGAAATGACCCGTAATCAAAACAACTCAGCATGTTTGAGTTAAAAGTGTTCCGCGAACACACAATTATTAAAACCAGATATACCTTTATGTACGAATATAACAAATTATATCTTTAAATAACAGGTATGAATTCTTGATCCAAAACAAATCGGCAAATACAAGTTGATAAATTACCGCAATAACACAAGTATGGAACGGTCAACGCAAAATGTTATATGAGCCCAAACGGGCCCTTTATTTTAAATGGCAAATGACTCGGAATCGAAAAAATCCGGCATGTTTGGGTTGACAGTGTACCCGGATAACGCAATAATTAAAATCCTGAGATGTCAGTTCATCGAATATAACGATGTATTCTTCAAATTACAGGTATGAATCTTGGTCAAAACAAATCCAAATACAAGTTGATAAATTTACCCAAATAACCAAGCATTGAACGGTCAACGTAAAACTTTATATGAAGCTTTGGGGCGCTATTTTAAATAAGGAAATGACTCGGAATCGAAAAGAAATCGGCTTTTGGTTGATATTTCCGCGAACACCAATTATTAAAATCCAGGATATCAAGTTATGTCGAATATCGGGTATATCTTTAAATAACATATAAATCTTGATCAAATCGAAATAAAGTTATAATTTACCCTAAACAAGTAGAACGTTAACGCAAAAAAATGTTATATGAAGCATACAGGGCGCTATTTTAAATACGAAATAGCTCTTAATCAAACAAATCCATTTTAAGTTGAAAGTGTGATGCGAACACGCAATTTTAAAATCCAGGATACCAATTTTTGCGAATATAACAGGGTTTCTTAAAATAACAGGTATGAATCTTGATCAAAACAAATCGCAAATACAATTGATAATTTACCCAATAACCAAGTTTGAACGGTCAACGCAAAATTTATATGGGCATACGGGCGCTATTTTAAATGCAAAAATGACTGGAATCGGAAGAAATCGGCATGTTTGTTTGACGGTGTTCCGCGAAACGCAATTATTAAAAACCAGAGATATCGAGTTATGTGCGAATATAACGGGTATATCTTCAAATGGTATGTCTTGATCAAAACAAATCGGAGTACAGGTTGATAATTGACTGCAAAAAAACAAGTTTTGCACGTCAACCAAAAATATTATATGGCTTTACGGGCCTATATTTAAATGCGAAAAGCTCAATCAGACAACTCGGCATATGAGTTGACGCGTCCACGATAACATTTTAAAAATCCTGAATATAAATTTTGGGTTAAACGGGGTTATCTTCAATTTACAGGTTTGAATCTTATCAAAACAAATCACAAAAAGGTATAATTAACCCAATAACCCAAAGCATTGAACGTCACAAACTGTTATATGGGAACGGGCCTTTATTTAAATAGCAAAAATACTTTATGAACAAATCGCCTGTTTGAGTTGACAGTAGCAATGCAAAAATAAAATCCTGAGATTGTTTTAACTAATATAACGGTATGTCTTCAAATAAAGGGTATGGATCTTGATCAAAACAAATCAGCAAATACAAATTGATAACTTACCGCAATAACAAAATATTGAACGGTCAACCCAAAATGTTATATGGGTTTATACGGGCCTTATATAAATACAAAATGACTCGGAATCGAAAAAAATCAGCAGTTGGTTGACGTGTACCCGCATAACGCATTTTTAAAATCCTGAGATATCAATTTATGTCAATATAACGGGTATGTCTTCAAATAACGGGTTGAATCTTATCAAAACTAATCGTACAATTTATAATTTACCCCAAATAACAAACGTATTGAACGGTCAACGAAAAATTTACGGGTTATACGGGGCTATATATAAATAGAAAATGTCTCGAATCGGAAAATCATGATTGAGTTATAGTGTTCTGCGAAACGCTTTAAACAGAGATACAGTTTGGAAATAACGTGTATATCTTCAATAACATATAAATCTTGATAAACAAATCAAATACAAGATAATTTACCGAATAAGCATGAACGTAACGCAAATGTAAATGGCCATGGCCTATATTTAAATATCAGAAGTACTCGTAATCGAACAATCGGCTGTTAGTTACAGTTTCCGCGATAACACAATTATATATTTAACAAAATATTGAAGGTCAACGCAAAAACTTAAGGAACTTATATAAATAGAAATACCGGAATCGAAAAAACGGCAGATTAGTTAATAGTGTTCTGCAACACGCAATGTTAAACAGATCAAGTTATGTGGAATATAACGGTATATCTTAAAAACGTTAAATCTTGATGAAACAAATCGCAAATACAGTTGATAATTTAAAAAAACAGACGGTCAACAAAGTTAAATGAGCATGGGCGCTATTAAATATCAGAAGAACTCAATCAATGAATCCGTTGATTGACAGTTCCGTAACACAATTATTTTAATACTGAGATATTATTTTGTGGAATATAAGGATGTCTTAAAAATATGGACGAAAAACAAACGAAAACGTGATAATTTAGCAATAACAAAAGTATTGAACGGTCAGCAAATTTATATGAACAGGCATATTAATAGCAAAATGACTCGAATGAAAGAAATCGCAGGTTGAGGGACCCCGAACACGCAAATAAAAACGAGATTCGGTTATGTGGAAATAACGGGTAATCTTCACATAACGAATGAACTGATGAAACAAATCGCAAATAAGTTGATAATTTACCGCAATAACGCAAGTTGAACGATCAACGTAACGATGGCTTGAGCGCATATTTAATAGAAAATGATAATCAAACTCAGATGTTTGAGTTGACATTTCCAAACCAATTATAAAACAGATATCGAGTTATGCGAATATACGGAGTATATCAATAACAGGTTTGAATCTTGATGAAAAAATCGGCAAACAAGTTGATAATTTCCGCAAACACAAGTATTGAACGGTCAACGCAAAATGTTATAATTATACGGAGCTTTAAAGGAAATGCTTTAATCGAAAATATCGCATGTGATTGACAGGCCGATACCAATTATTAAAATCCTGAGATGTCAATTTATATGCAAACGGGTTATCTTCAAATAACAGGTATGAATCTTGATGAAAACAAATCGCAAACAGTTGATAATTTACCGCAATAAAAAGTATTGAACGTCAACTAATGTTTATGGCTTACGAGCGCTTTTAAAAGCAGAAATAGCTCGGAATCGAAAAATCGCAATTTGAGACAGTGCAAACCAATTAAAAACAGATATCATTATGTGGAAATATGGTATATTTCAAACAGATGTCTTGATCAAACAAATCGCAAGTCAGGTGATAATTACGCAAAACAAGTTTGAATTTAACAAAATATTAATAGGCTTATACGGGCCTTTATTTAATGGAAAAGTGAATCGAAACAACTCGGCAATTGAGTTGACAGTACCCGATAACGCAAAAAACTGAGATATCATTTTGGAATAACGGATATTTCAAAAAATTTGTCTTGATCAAACAAATCGCTTTTTTTTTTTTTTTTTTTTTTTTTTAATTACAAAAAGTAATTTTGAACGGTCAACGCTAAAATGTTATATGGGCTTATACGGGCGCTATATATATCAATAGAGAAATCACTCGGAATTGAAAGTATTCGGCATGTTCGAGTTGACAGTGTTCCGCGATAACGCATTTATTAAAATCCTGAGATATCAATTTATGTGCGAAAATAACGTGGGTATGTCTTCAAATAACAGGTATGAATCTTGATGAAAACAAATCGGCAAGTACAGGTTGATAGTTTACCGCAAAAACACAAGTTTTGCACGGTCAACGCAAAATGTTATATGGGCTTATACGGAGCGCTATATTTAAATATCAGAAATGACTCGGAATCAAAAGAAATCGGCATGTTCGAGTTGACAGTGTACCGCGATAACGCAATTATTAAAATCCTGAGATGTCAATTTATATGCGAATATAACGAGGGTATGTCTTAAACTAACAGGATGAATCTTGAGTCAAATCAAATCAGCAAATACAAGTTGATAATTTACCGCAATAACACAAGTATTGAACAGTCAACGCAAAATGTTATATGGGCTTATACGGAGCGCTATATTTAAATATCAGAAATGACTCGGAATCAAAAGAAATCGGCATGTTCGAGTTGACAGTGTACCGCGATAACGCAATTATTAAAATCCTGAGATGTCAATTTATATGCGAATATAACGGGGTATATCTTCAAATTACAGGTATGAATCTAGATCAAAACAAATCAGCAAATACAAGTTGATAATTTACCGCAATAACGCAAGCATTGAACGGTCGACGCACACTATTATATGGGCTTATACGGAGCGCTATATTTCAATAGCAGAAATAACTCGTAATCGAAACAAATCGGCATGTTTGAGTTGACAGTGTACCGCGATAACGCAATTATTAAAATCGTGAGATGTCAATTTATATGCGAATATAACGGGGTATGTCTTCAAATAACAGGTATGGAATTTGATCAAAACAAATCAGCAAATACAAGTTGATAATTTACCGCAATAACGCAAGCATTGAACGGTCAACGTAAACTGTTATATGGGCTTATACGGAGCGCTATATATAAATAGCAGAAATGACTCGGAATCGGAAGAAATCGGCATGATTGAGTTAATAGTGTTCTGCGAACACGCAATTGTTAAAATCCAGAGATATCAAGTTATGTGCGAATATAACGGTGTATATCTTCAAATAACAGGTATAAATCTTGATGAAAACAAATCGGCAAATACAAGTTGATAATTTACCGCAATAGCACAAGCATTGAACGGTCAACGCAAAATGTTAAATGAGCTTATACGGAGCGCTATATTTAAATATCAGAAGTAACTCGTAATCGAATCGAATCGGCCTGTTTGAGTTGACAGTGTTCCGCGATAACACAATTATATATATAATAACACAAGTATGGAACGGTCAACGCAAAATGTTATATGGGCTTATACGGAGCGCTATATTTAAATAGCAGAAATGACTCGGAATCGAAAGAAATCGGCATGTTTGAGTTGATAGTGTTCCGCGAACACGCAATTATTAAAATCCAGAGATACCAATTTATGTGCGAATATAACAGGGTATATCTTTAAATAACAGGTATGAATCTTGATGAAAACAAATCGGCAAATACAAGTTGATAAATTACCGCAATAACACAAGTATGGAACGGTCAACGCAAAATGTTATATGGGCTTAAACGGAGCGCTATATTTAAATATGCAAAATAAGCTCTTAATCGAAATATCGGCATGGTTTGAGTTGACAGTGTACCGCGATAACACAATTATTTAAAATCCTGAGATATCAATTTATGTGCGAATATAACAGGGTATATCTTCAAATAACAGGTATGAATCTTGATCAAAACAAATCGGCAAATACAAGTTGATAATTTACCGCAATAACACAAGTATTGAACGGTCAACGCAAAATGTTTATATGGAGCTTATATCGAGGCGCTATATTTAAATAGCAAAAATGACTCGGAATCGAAAGAAATCAGCATGTTTGAGTTGAGGTGCACCCCGAACACGCAATTATTAAAACCTGAGATATCGAGTTATGTGTGCAGAATATAACAGGGTATATCTTCAAATAACAGGTATGAATCTTGATCAAAACAAATCGGCAAATACAAGTTGATAATTTACCGCAATAACGCAAGCATTGAACGGTCGACGCAAACTATTATATGGGCTTATACGGAGCGCCAATATTTAAATAAGAGAAATGACTAAATCGAAACAAATCGAAGAGTGTTTGGAGTTGAACAGGTTCCCGCGAACACCCAATTATAAAAAACCAGAGATATCAAGTTTATTGCGAAATAAACGGGATATCCAAAAAACAAGGTTTAATCTTAGAAAACAAATCGGCAAAATACAAAGTTGATAATTTACCAACCCAAAGGATTGAACGGTCAACCAAAAATGTTATAAAGGTTTATACGGAACCTTATTTTAGCAGAAAAGCTCTTAAACGAAAAATCGGCATGGTTGGTTGACCAAGGAACCATGATACCCAAATTATTAAAATCCAAGATGTCAATTTATATGGAATATAATTGGGGATATCTTCAAATAAAGGTTGGAATCTTGATGAAAACAAATCGGAAATAAAGTTATTAATTTACCGCAATAACACAAGTATTGAACGGTCAACCAACCAATGTTGTTTATGGGCTTATACGGGGCCCCATATTTAAATAGCAGAAATAGCCTCGGAATCAAACAACTCGGCATAATTGAGTTGACAGTGTAACCGATAACCCAATTTTAAAATCCTGGAGATATCAATTTTATTGCGGAATATAACAGGGTATATATTCAAAAACAGGGGTCTTGATCAAAACAAATCGGCAAGTTCAGGTTGATAATTTCCGCAAAACACCAAGTTTTGGAAGGTCAACCAAAATATTATATAGGCTTATACGGAGCTCTTTATTTAAATAGCAGAAATAGCTCGGAATCGAAACAACCTCGGCATAATTGAGTTGAAGGTACCCGATAACGCAATTTTAAAAATCCTGGAGATATCAATTTATGGAAGAAAAACAGGGAATATATTCAAATAACAGGTATGTGTTTGTCAAAACAAATCGGCAAGTTCAGGTTGATAATTTACCGCAAAAACACAAAGTTTGGACGGTCAACGCAAAATATTTATATAGGCTTTACGGGCCTTTATTTTAAATAGCGAAATGAATCAAATCGAAAAAGAAATCGGCATTTTTGTTGACAGTGTACCATGATAACGCATTTATTAAAAATCCTGAGATATCAATTTATTGCGAAAACGGGGTGTGTTTTCAAAAACAAATTATGAATCTTGATCAAAAACAAACCAAAATACAAGTTGATAATTTCCGCAAAAACAAGTATTGAACGGTTAACCGCAAAATTTATATGGGCTTATACGGGCGTTTAAATTAAACGAAAAAGCTCTTAATCGAAAATATCGGCATGTTTGGAGTTGAATGTACCGCGATACCGCAAAAAATTAAAATCCTGAGATGTCCAGGTTCATATGCGAATATAACGGGGTATATCTTCAAATTACAGGTATGAATCTTGATCAAAACAAATCGAAATTACAAATTGATAAACCCCAATAACCAAGATTGAAAGGTCAACGAAATGTTATATGGAATTAAGGGGCCTTTATTTTAAATAGCAGAAATGACCTGAACCGAAACAAATCGGATGTTTTAGGTTGACCGGTTCCGCCAAACCAATTGTTAAAATCCAGAGATATCAAAGGCAATATAACGGGGATATCTTCCCAAAAAGGTTTGAATCTTGATAAAACAAATCGGCAAATACAAGTTGAAAAAACCGCAATTAACAAAAAAGTATTGAACGGTTAACGCAAAATGTTAAAGGCTTTAGGAGCGCTATTTAAAAGCAGAAATGACTCGGAATCGAAAAATCGGTTTAGTTTACGAAAGGGTACCCAATAACACCAATTAAAAATCCCGAGATATCAAAAGGGCGAAATAACGGGATTTTCAAAACAGGTATGAATTTTGGATCCAAACAAATGGCAAAATAAAGTTGATAATT
>JAGSMT010001404.1:0-100885 GCA_029286875.1 Lamproptera curius
TAGTACGTGACGTAACGAGGTGTATGTTCACACTTTGATAATTAAGCAGTGAAAGTTAGTAAAAATTAAAGGATTTGTAAAATTTAATTGGCCACAAGTATAAAACCCTTTCCGTATTTGAAACCCATTTTCATTAATCTTATCAATCCCTTTAAAATCTAAAAACCTGACCTGTCATTTTGTGAGGTTATATCAATTATAAGGTGCAGTTTTAAATAAAGATTGAAAAACATTACAAATATATTTTTTTTGATTTCCTTCAAAATGAGCCCCAAACATCAAAAATTTTTTGATCGGGTGACCCGAAGGCGTCGATTTTAAAACCTTTGCGTTTAAACCTTCAGCGTTTAGACGACTGAGAAGGTGGGTGGTGAGGTTGAGTATTGGTTCTGAAAGGTCGGGATGGATCCTTTCATGAGGCAAGGTGCATTCTGGGTTCATCATTACAAAAACAAAAGGCCTTTTTGGGACGGAGTTGGGAAATGCCCAACCCAGTGTCCGAAGGCAGTGACGTCGGGGTTAGCAAGTTCGAAGCAACCAGTTCGACTCTCAAACAGAACCCCGGAAAGCACAAGGTCAACAATAATGGAAGCACAATTGAACATGTTAGGTTGTCAATGTAACCTGGTCTATATGGGAAAGTGATCAGCTGGACTTGTGATATCAAAATTTTGCGCTAATTTTCAAAAGACCAAATTGAAACCGTTAAAAATTCAACCGTTAAAGCCGAAAATCTTAATTAAAAAAGGGCCAAAGCAGTGAAATCGTAACGAGATACGCAACCCAAACGCGACATATTCTTGGTAAATCTTGTTCAAACCTGCTAATATTAGGTTACTTGGAACCCAGGCGAATCAGTGAATCAGCGAAGTCAAAAATAGCAGTTCAATTAATTTAGATGAAAAAACAATTTCTTTACTAATTTTTGATTCCAACGACCACCGAAAGGGAGATATCGTCGGTGATCAGATGAGGGATGTCCTTGTTCTAATAATTTTGTTTTTTCCCGTTTTCGACAAAACCAAAAAGCTGGCCCTGCATCTCTCCAAGCCGTGGGTTCGTCACAAAAAAATAGGTCGAAAATTTGGTTTTTTCTTGTTATTCCTTCCTTTGTTTAATATAAATTTTTCCTTGAATACTAAATCATTTCCATCCTGTGGGTAAATTGTCCGCCCATTCCAAAATGCTCCAACCCTTTTCTTTCCAATCACCATTATATTCATTTTCTCTAAAGTTCTTGAATCATTTCCCAAATTTATTTTGTTTTAAACAACTTAAAGTCCTTTTCAATCTGGCTTTGCCGGGCCCGTACCACCACTGCCTCCAAAAAGGATGATGAATGAAAATTCAAAATAAACGGTAATTAGATTTATCCAATGTTTCAACACCGTCAGTCACAAATCCTTCCCCTATCTTTTTAATTTCTAGAAGACTGGACTGGTTCTTCTTATCTTCGGGGGTTCCGCCAAGTCAGTAGTTGACAAATTGTCACGTTGGCTTAATACGGAACGAGGCTCCAAAAGTGGTATACTTTCCTTTTATTTTTTTTTAATTTATTATCCAATATTCGTGTGCGATATCTGTATTTGATAATTTGCAAATATAGAAATGTATGATACTTTGGGGGCTTTTATGTCAATATAGCTAGGTTCAGGTTAGCTGTCAACCATCTTGCCAAGCCATTTTTAGGGGAGTCCCAAAAGTTTAAATGGTCCCAAAGCTAAATTTTATCTGAATCTCCCATTCCTGTCCAGTCAAGGCAAAAACAGGTCTACATTGAAAGGCATTTAAGTTGGAAATGATTTGGCCCAGTTATAAAAATTCCCAGTTCCAGGTTGTCTTATAGACTTAAAACTTTTACCTGCGCCTACAAAAGCAAACTAGTGATTTGAAACCAGACCCCAAAAAACTGATTGATTGTTTTTAATCTTTAACAAATCGTTTTTAATCAGACGCTATTGCGAGCTCTCACACCCTTTTTCTTTACACATTCTCCATCCCTCCCTTTTATATCCTCATTTCAGTATCTCGAAGTCAGCAACAAAAACCTTGCTCAACATACAATCGCCTTCTTTATATATATATATATATATATATATATATATATATATATATATATATATATATATATATATACATAAGGAACATATTAGGAATTTAAGTAAAATGTGGTTTTTGTTAAATCAAATTGGTAATGTGATCGCCAAGATTCATTTTTTCAACGGGCAACGAACCATTCCGGAAACGTTAAATGTTTGAAGTTATATTTTACTTTACTTTAACCCGACGCCTACTAACTAGGCGTGAGCGTTATTTCACGTCATCGGTTGCCTTACTGAATTACGCGATATGAAAACCAAAAACCGTTTTGTGTCAAATTAAAAGTAGTTATTTGTTTGTCGGTTTAATTAAGCGGGAAAGCGCTATATTTTTAAAACAGTTATAATAAAAATCGTTCAAAAGTGTAATCACAAAAAGTGTAAATAAACAGTGAAATTTAATCATCATCATTGTAACAATAAAATTAGGTTTTAATTACGCCAGTTGGTAGTAATAGTTTTTTCGGTTAGTTTCTGTAAACACCAATCAATCAATAAAACATTTTTAAATTGTAAACTGGATAATGTATGCGGAAAGTTAATTTTTTAACTTCTGGCATCCGAAACCGTTAATTTTCGTTTTGGCCTTTGTATAGTTGGGGCTTCATCCGTTACTGTCTGTTGCAAGAATTGGATAAAATTTAGTTATAAAACCACCGTTTTAAAAAAGGAAACCGTCCACGTAATAGTTCTTTTAACTTTAAAAGGGGATGTAACGACCCACGTCTAATCTAACGAAATAAATCTTTTAATGAAAACTACTAAAAATAAATAATAATGTATTGTAAATTCGAAAAGTTTATATCGTTCAAATTGGCAACCACATAAAGAGATGAAGTTTCTTTGTTAAGAACTTTGGCAGATAGCGTTTAATATCATCAATTCAAGGGGATGTTCCCATTACTCAATGTAACGTTATTTGTATATAATTGTTTATTGTTAATATTTTCAACTATAATTGTCCCTGCATTAGATAACAATGTAAATAGCTGGTAAGTGTTTTTGACCATCTTTAGTAGTTTTTACATATCGTTTTACAAATTACAAATTTACAGACATGTAATGAACTATACCATTTAGGTTTTGAAAGTTGGACTTCGGTCGCCCCTTTCATTAAAAAACCTAATCAATCAAAAAATACATGGAGCCGTTGTCCGGAGCTTGGAAACATTGGCAAAAAAGGAAAAAATTTTTTATACTATTCGGGACATTTCTTAAGATGGATGAAAAAAACAGAACTAGAACCAACTTTTTAACGAATTATTAGTACTTTTTAATTCAATGTCTAAAAAGGGAAAGTCTTTTTTGAACTCGGGACCTCCGGGTTTTGTATAACGTAAGTTCGTACCCACTAAGGCACGGGTGGCAGTTAAATTTTGTAATGAATTAAGGACAAATTTTCCATCCCTTTTGGTTGAGCGCAAGCTGATCGGGGACAAAACCTTTTTGACTGGATGATTGGAAATTCCAATAAAAAGTCGGAGGAAGGCTGAACCTTTTACTCGGTAAAAGTGTTGACGGTTGGGGGTTTACGTTTAGATTATTTAATGAATTTTATATATATGTTAGGATTGTTTTTTAGTTTAGCTAGCTGTACAAAAAATAGAAAAGAATATTCCCCATTTATTACTCAAATTGTAAACTGGCCGAGCCAGGGGTTAGAAAAGGAAATTAACCTTCTGGTCTTCCTTTTCACCCCGACTTCACTTTAGCTGCAATGGACGGGATGGGGTTCGTTCCACCCTTTAGATGCACTTCAAACTGGCCTTTCAGACTTGGGAGAATTTTGGCCGTTTACCTTGGGGGGTTCCTCAAGCTCCAACCTCCAACGCTAAAGGGCGACAAATTTAGACTTACAACAATGAAAAATGGGAACATTTAAGGGGACTTTGATTTTGCCTTAGGGATAAGTAAAATTAAAAGAAAACTTAAAGTTTAAATAATTTGCAAAAAATAATAAAACCAGATTTTGGTCTTTTAAACTTACATCTTTAAAGGATTTAATGTTTAATTTAAAATAATTCTTAAAGTCTAAAAAAAATATAATCAACTTCAAACAGTATATATACTGATAGAAAATTGACAGTAGGAATATTCCACTTTGTTTGTTAACAGTTTTACTTGTTTAAAACAATACCTCTAATATTCATTCATCCTATAATATCTGTTGATGTTAAAAAAAATTGAATAAGGAATATTATAAATTTCATTTAAATTTAATTTATTTTTTTTTAGGTTAAAATTTTTAGATCAAATCTCGGTGAAAAGGTTGCCAGCGGACTTTTTGGTGTAACCGAACTTATTGTTAACTGTAAGTTTATCTATAAAACATCTAAATTTTTTAACAAATATAATTACTTCCAAATTCATACAAGCGATATTTAGTTTTTGATGTTTGGCTTAGGGCTTGGAAAACTGGCGAGAGTATGGAAACGTTTCGTTATTTTTTAGTGTAGGCTTTAAATGTATATAATAAAAGATGTTTTTTTCTATATTCAGGTTGCTGGGACAATTAGTTACCTACGAGCTTTTGTTTCAAATTCAACTTCACCACAAGAATTGCTAAATGTGGATATAGTTTAAATAAAAATCATTAATTTTTTAAGTACTGGAAAAAAAACAAATATAATTTTTGCGCATGTCCTATTTAAATAATAATATCTTATAGTTAAAGGATACTTTTGAACTAGAAACTAAAGATTCGTATTTGAAAATTGTTATATTGTATAATCGTTTTATATAGTGTTTTAACCTAACCATCATAAATATTTCCAATCCGTTCAGATTTCCGTAAAAAATATTAAATATAGATTATTCAAACCCTGTACGCAAACTTGTCAAAGCATCTTCTATTATTCGGTTGTAAGGGTATTGTCTTTCCCTTTTTTAATTTATTTGATAAACTTTAAGACCGTTGGAAATAATCTAGTTATCCTGGCTGGAAACATGAAACGTATAAAATAAATAGTATAAACTACAAACTCATTTCCCACAAATATTTTCAAAATCTATATTTTGCCAAATTAATTATTAAATTTTTGGTTTTATTTCCTAAGTAGTTAAAATATTATGGCCCTCCAAAGTAATAGCAGTTTATTTGGTCAAAAAGCAAATATTGCAGGGAGCACTGTTTTGATATCATTTTCCAAAAACTACAAGAAAATCAAACATTTAACCTTTTCTTTACACCTCTTTGCAATAGGTAACAGTTAATTAAGTCCTTGTTTCTAAATTATTTTTGGAATAATTAGTTTCATTCAAGAAACACAAAAAAAGATGGTTAAAGAAAAATAGGAAAGGGTCAAAAATATAACATTAAAACAGTAAAGTAAAAGTTTACTACACCCGGAAAACAATTTTAAATAAAAACCTGACGGTTTTTCGAAAACATAGAAACAGACCTATCCAACAGTCTGCCCGTGTCTGGAGCTGGAAAGAACCGAAAATTGGAAATAAATATATTTAAGTAACGCGAAAAATCCGTAAATTTAGTGGATTTGATATGTATAATAATCCTAAATAAAATAAATAAAAATTATAAAAAGTTTAAAACCATCCAAAAAAATATAAATTTTATTTGCAAAAGATAACAGAAGAACGCAATTTTTGGAAAAACATATGTTATCAAAAAAAGTGACAAATTTATTTAAAATAAATTGGACATTAAATGTTAAAACACACCCAAATATAAACAAGAAATGAATATATTGACTATTAAAAATCTAATTGGTTAAATAATTTATTTTATCCCAAAAATATTTATTTATTTACCTTTATTACAAAAATGATAGGTTACAATAGGCGGACTTAATGGTAATGAAATATAACATTAATATAATTAAATATACACAACTATGATTAAATTTTAGTATGTGTATATTTTTATATATATAATAATAAAAAATAAGATGTAAACATACATACACATACTTTATCTTATAAACATAAGAAATAAATAAAGGAATACAACAACTGTTAATAAAAGATCATAAATAAAGGATTTGTATGTTTTCTGTTGTATCTGGTTTAAAAGGTGTTCACGAATTTTCCCTTAAACACTTTGCGATTTTTGGATCCTAACTTCCGGGGAAAATACCATCTTAATCAATTAAACGAGAAATGACGAGTGTAAAATCGGAAAATGAATAGGACATTAGAAGACGATTATTGGTTGAGCAAAGGGTTTCTTCCTGACTTCCTTAGATACTGAAAATGTGACGATATGGTGGATAAAAGGGAATCAAAGAAAGGGGTAAGAACTAGTAAGCGCCCGAAAGAGCGTCTTTTGACGAATGGGTAACCCAACTGGGTACGATAGGGCTGACACGTGGTCAAATTTACGGAATTGAAAACGGTCAAAGTGTTGTTATTTAGAAGTTGGTCAAGTTTATTAAAATTGATCTGCAATGGGTCAAAGTAGCCACGTCCCCATAGTCAATCAAGAGAAAATTAAAATTCTTCCGGGTTTAAGGGGCGAAAAGTGTTTGGTCTATTAAGACGCCATTGACACCAAGTAACTTTCTGTCTAACACAAGTTTGGGCCTTCCAGTTTTGTTGTCGTTTTAAGCCAGATTTTTTTGGCTTAATTTTGGAGACTTGTCTTGATTAATGTCTGGCAGACCATTAATCCAATTTTTGATTAACTTTTGGAACTTTTACTTTGGTTGCCGCATTTGATGGATTGACAAAAAAATGGATTAATCAACTTTTAATGGGCCAAATCTTAAATTTTGTTAATTTAACCATTAAACTAAACTTTTGGGACATTCAGATGTTGTCCGTAGCTAACGACCTCCTGAATACGATATAGGGGTTGGTACACATGTTCCAACAATATCTAAGTTGTCCTATCTATTAAAAAAAATATCAAATTGACCTAAGGATGGCGCCAAAACTAACTCTATGTTGATGTATGACCTACACACCATAGATATGGATTGCATACCGTTAATTATTATACTACGTTTTAAATGTCCTTGTTCCCCGACAAATTTCGTGTCCTAAAAACTTTGCAAATGCTAATGTCAACCAACGCTGAAATGCTCCCCAAAGTTTACCCGCCTGATGTCTACATATAACACAATATTTTTATCTTTGATATATTCTCGGGTGCGTGTGGGCTTTTGGGAAATCAATTATAAAGGCAATCAGTGATACTTTAAAGTAACTAAAATGTTAAAACTATTTTTTTAACGGTTTTTAAAAAAAATACACACACGCGCCATTTGTTTCAATTAAGTTATTTTACTTAAATTGATGTTAAAGGAATTTTTTTATATTAAATAGAGATAATTGGATTTCAATTTCTCAAATCATGTTGTTTTAACTGGTGGAGGTGTTGGCTTTATAATTATTTAAATTCCTATTCCACTATGATGTAAACTTCTAGTTGTGAATCTGTTTGAGTCCAATAAAAAAAAAAAAAAGAAAAAGTATTGGTACAATCATTCTTCGGCCGATATTGGCCGGTCCAACAGCGGTGGGGTTGATTTCCGGGGATGATTTTGACTTTGAACCTTTGGAGAAAAAATTAAAGTTTTGTACAGGAGTACAAAAAAACCCATTTAAAAGGGTTGTTTTTGTGCCTGTTAGATGATCCATAAAGAAAACGGTGAGGAAAATGTTGTTTCAATTTTAGTTTAGTAATTAATTTTAAATTATAAATAACCGCATTAATTCGGTTACTAATATTTAAAAAGGTGTTTTGGATTATTATTATTTTTTTTACATTTACATACCGTTTGGTCCCCTGAAAATTTTAGGTTTGTTTTGTTACTTTATGTCCGCAATGTTGGAATTATCGAATGACCTTGTTCTAGATTGGGGAACATTTGACCTTACAATTGGTCTCCTTTCAATTCACCGGGTAACACCCATATCGGGACGGCCAACCGTTGATTAAAGTAAATATAAAGAATGATATTAATTCCTTTATTATAGAATCATATTTGAAAAAATACTTATTATTGCTAACTGATTTAAAAATTGTTAATTGTATTTATTGTTGATGTGCGGGTTTCGTGAAATTTATTTTAAGGGGTAATTAAAGATCTGAAAATCAGGGAAACAAAATTTGATTAGTTAATTAAACCTGGTAAATTATTGATGAAAACCAAAAAAAATTATATCATCAAATAATAAAAAAAAAATCACCGACTGCAATTTTTAATGATAGCCCAATTGGGATAGGGTAAAATATAATTAATTAGTAACTAAAACCAAAAGATACAATGATTTTTAATGCAATAACTTTAATGTAAATTTTTAAGGCACATTAAACGGCCTGATTCAGTTTTAAATAGTGTTGACATTAAAAATGTTTTGGAGGTTATTTTTTAATATATTGATATACCTTGGGGACTTTATTACAGGCCAATTTAAGGAAAAAAGTGGTAAAATTATGTAGAAAATAGTTCGTCTTTTCTAAAAGTTTGGGAATTGGGAGTTCACTTTAATGGAGATTGGGATTTTGAAGCAGCATTATAACCTGTGAATCCCACTGCCAAAATAGGCCTCCCCTTAACCAAACCTTGTCCATAAGAGGGTTATGGAATTTATTCCACCGCTGGTCCAAATGCGGGTTTAACCGACTTTGTCCTATCCAAACGCATTGATCATCTTTTTTTTTTCAAAAAATTCGGGATCGGGCCTTAATTGCCTAAAACCAAAAAACAACAAAAAAGTTGTTGAGGGCCCCGCAAATTCAAATAACCACCTCCCCAGCCAAACGCCCATACCCTGGAATTTACGGAGGGTTATTGACCTTAATATTCTTAATTTCCTAAATATCTATTAAACTACTAATACAAAATTATTTTTTAAAATAGGACCAAAAATAAGGGTAATACCTATAATTTTTATAGGAAAAGAATGGAAACCAAATTGGGTGAGGGTGGAAGGCATTTATTGTATGCTCCAAAAGATGTTCAATTGAGTAACCCTCCTTTTGGAGGAAGTCAAAATTATTACCAATTAAAATAAATCTGATTAAGTTTAAGCACAGTTTAAGATATACACTATAATTTAGATACGTAATACTCAAATTGAAACGGAAAATTTTTTTTTATCTAAAGTTATAAAACACAAATATATGAATATTTAATTTTTATGCATGTTTAAATTGTTGAAAAAATAAATAAAAAGTTTATTTCAAAACAATTTTTATCTTTCATTTTTATGCCTAGTTTATTATTTTTTTTTTAAAGCACCTTTCCTAAATTTGAATTACATCATGTTTTAAATTTTTCAGAAATCATTACAAAAGTTTCAATTGGAAAAAACGGTATTTAGGCTATAATATTCTTAATGGTGATGGAATAACGATTTTATGTAAACTATAATATGAACAAATCTATACATAGTCATAAATATAATTAAAGGTCCCAAAGGTGAAGGTCAAATTTGGGTTTCATTGTTTCCGGATATGACGGATCTGATTAAAGTTTTCTTGACTTTCTATAAAAGAAGGTACCAATTCGGAGCGCATGTTTTTTTTTTTTTTTTTATGGCATACGAACAGATGAGCATTCGGGCAAACCCTTAGGGAAAGGGTCACCGACGCCCATAGACATTGAATACCTTTTGGTATCGCCAACCCTCCTAAGACCGCAAATTATTGGAGTCCTCTTTCCTGTTACAAATATGCTGGCTCGGTTCCCTTCAAACCGGAACCCCAGTGTTTTCACGCCACTGCCTTCGGGCGGGGAAAAAAGACACCTGGGTAGTACCCACCAGACGGTCTCCCAAACAAGGGACCTACCACCGGTTTTTATATATTTAATTTTTGGCTCCCCTTCTTAGTTCTCCGATTTTTAATTATTTTGAAATGATAATTTAAACTTAATTTGGTCGGTTTGAACTTTTTTAATAAGTGTGAAACAGATATATTAAAAAGAATTTTTAACACTGCTTCCGTGGTCTAGTGGCATTTTATACCCTTGTTTTTAAAAGCCGAGGTTGTGTGTTCGAATTCGTGGAAAAAAACTTTTGTGCTTATCGTTGTTTTCGGTTGGTTAGGACAATTTGGAATTTTTGGGCCAATTACCCAATTTTAAAGACCAGAGATTCATGCGTCGGATGAAGAAAAGGTAAATGGCCCCATTTTAATGGCCTGTATAATTTGTAAATATATTTAATACTATAATGGGACTGTGGTTTAAAAAAAATAAAATTGTAATAATTTTTCAATAAACTTCAAAAAATAAAACTATTGGTTCTTTTTAACCAAAAACTGGTAATAAAACCAATTGTAACTTTACGCAGTTGGTTATCAACGTTTATTCAAAAATACAAGCAATATTTTCTTCCAGCACGGAAACGGGTGTAACATCGATTCGAAAGGAACAGGGTCAACAAGATGTCGTTTGATTGGTAACGTCAAGTTGTTGATGTCCCAAGGATTGATGCCGCTGGCCCAAGGATTTATTTTGAATGTCTACTCTTCGATTATTTTTAGCATGAATTTTAAGAAGTCACAAACCGAGCAATTTTATTTTAACCTTAATGACTTAATTCCTTGTAATACTTTCCTTAGAAATAAATTTCTAAACCAGCTTGAATATCTCTTTTTAAATTTTTTTCTTTTAATATCTCTTATTTTGAAAAACTAGCTGAAGCCACCCCCAAAATAAAATTAAACGGATGTTACCAAATTTAATTGAGTTAGGATCTAGCTTCTTAATTTTTACTTTTTATTGAAAATAAAACAATGTGGTAAAACCACGCGGAAGAAATCGTAGGTACCTAGTATTTTACATATTAGTTTCCGCAATGTGTAAAGTTCCGCCACATAACTGCTAAAAAATTAACGGTACCTATGGACCATTCTTTAACTGGCCTCCGTTGCCCTTGGTATGGGCGTGTCGAAACCGGAGGTCGTGGTTCGAATCCTGCGGGGGACCCAAAAATTTTTCATTGTTGTTTTAGTTGGTTAGGGGCAAATTTGGGCGATCGCCCAATTTTAAATGAAAATGATCCATGTCGGATGGCCCATGTAAAAAGTCGGGGTCCCACCCACCAACCCGCATTTTAGACCAGCGTGCTGGGATACGGTCCAAAAACCCTCAAATGGATAAAGGGGTGTATTAGGGAGGCCTATGTCCAGCAGTGGATTATCACAGGCTGATGATGATGATGATGATGACCATTCATTTTAATATCCTCATAGATTGATAGCTCACAACTGTTAAACCATAAAACTTATTAAATGAAGCGGTTATTAAACTAAATCATGCTATCTATTGTTTGCAAATTAATTTACTTATGAATGACGCATTAAACTCATTTTTGCAGAACGTAAATAACGTTCGGTGCTTCAAACCTAATAACGTAGATAATAATCTTAATTTTTTCCCATATCGTGTTAAATTTAAATCTATATTCATTTCGCTTCATAGTTTTTTAAATTTACCAACTAATCAATATACAGTTAATGAATATTTTGTGAAAATGTTTGCATCGCGTGCAAAGTTCTCGATTAACAACCATCATAAGTTGATATCTAAATAACCTACACTGACTTTTTATCTCGTTTCCAAAAACGTTTTTTCCTATCAGAACCATTTATTGCCTGCCTATTAATTATATAAGTGTTTTAATATCTTGACAATACTTAATTTTTAAATGAAATTTAACGTTATAACATTTAAAAAAAAAAACAATTTTGTAGTTTATTACTTATTTTTTTAATTATTGCTTTTATAGTATTAATTTTTTGTTTTAAAGTAATAGTGTCGTTTAGTAAAATTTTATCCTTTTTTTGAATAGGCAAATCGTTTGTTTAGGATTAGAATACTAAAAATGTCCACCAATGTTCTTAAAACAAGAAAGGTCAGTACAAATTGGACGCATTGTAAATTCTTTTTTGTCACAACATATAATTATCAATTCGTAATCTTTTAGAAATTAAATGACATTTTAATCACTTTCATAGAAATGTGAAGTACATTTTTCAATAAATGCAATTGGTAAAATAATTTAACGACATTCGTTCTTATAAAGTCAACCATTTGGTTAAATTTATCACTGTATAGAGTATTGAAGTTGTTACCTAAGTCTAAATATCTATATAAGTTTAACATTTTCAAAATAATTATGAGAAAATTAAAAGCAAGGAAAAATATGAATCCTATTCCTCAAAAATCACAAGATGTAATCAATTTCATGCTTCTTTAAACTTCTATCATCTCCAATTTGAGAAAATCACTATTTAGTGTAGAATATAGTCTAGTTAAATAACATTCTTAACCCTTAATCACAATATATGATTTCGCCTTTACCATCAGCAATGATATAATTGAAGTTAATAAACTATAATCATCGAATTTTAATTTCCCGTAACGTTTGTAACTTAATTTCTAATAAAATTTTTAGACATTTTTGAAAGTAATGCGTCAATTCTTTCAATGTGCACGTTGGTTTGGTATTGGTGGCTCACAGAACCGTCTTTGGAAGTTATGGGGTGCTTCGTTAGTCCTGGTTCTAACAATGGTGGAAATTGGTGCTATTTGGAAAGTAGTCAAAGCTCTAGCAGGATGGGCGGTCAACACAACGGGACACCGTAAGTTTATTTGTACATTAAAGACAAATTAGTTTCAATCTTTATAAGTTGCATTCAGGAACGTGCCTTATAATTGAAATGGTTACTTTGTAGGTTTTATTTGTATTAATAATCTCAATTTTATTGTAAGAGATGACAAAAAACTAGTCCGACTGTCAGAGGCCTCCTATTTCAAAATACAATCGGTTTTTAAAAAGACTTAGTAAAAAAAACTTATTGTTGACTATTTATATGTAAATGTATCACCACCCACTCTGCTGGGATGGACGGCGGCACTGGTGCCATAAATCGACAAAATGATATAGGTAAAACCATCATAAGCTTGTAGACGCTAAATGTTACATGGAGTAGGCGGCAGCGCTTCACAATTAACCCAACTTCTATAGCTGATCCATATGCTAAACGTTACTAGCTTGGAAAATGCTCGAAGATCTTAGAGTACACCAAACCTCTCAGCAGTTAGGTTTCAAAATGAACGTGGATAAAACAAAAATCATGTCACACTCCTGTGGTACACCTGCTCTCCTGAAAGCTGGGGAATCTACACTTGCAGTATTTAATTATTATTTATTCTTAGCTCGAACGATTCAGTTAATTCTGACTTCGAGAAAAAGATCTCCGTCGAATCCGCCTCGGTTGGGCAACGGTTGGGTAGCTTCGTCATATAATTATTATCAATTTCCTACAGTGCCTTAAAACCAAAGTCTTAAACCAGCGCGTGTTTTCAATGATTATCCATTGTTCAGTGGATGGGACACTAAAAAAAATTATGTTGTCAGATATATTTGATGTATCATACGCATAATATCAGCACTACTGGTAAATTTTTTCCTTATTTTTGTTTTTTATATATAGTAACTAAAAAAAAGCTTTTCTTATATAGGTGCATGAATCATTAGGACGCGTGAATAAAATGTCATGAAGAATTTTTTTACATTAAAAATTGGATTTATAGTTTTGTTTAATATACTAATTTGGTTTAATTTTTTTTAATTTTTCAGGGAGCGTTACTGCAAGATTGGCAGGAGCAACGTTATATGCAAATGCTGTCTTATCAATTATTTTAACTTGGAGGTTATCAAGTTGTTGGAGCAAGATATCTAATCTCTGGATCCTGTTAGAACATCAATTAGCTACCTGCAATGTTTCATCAGATAAAACTTTAGGCGTAAAAATGTTAACAGTTAACAATTTTTTTGGCGTGCGGTATTAGTTCGTAAATTTGTTTATATTTTTTGTGGTTTTTTAACATAATACCCTAATCCGAATAAATACAATCTTATTTTCAGCTGAACACACTATGAGCATAATTTCAGTCATCGGCGTTGATAGTCCACCATCGCTATGGCTAAAAAAGTATATATTGATATCTCATGGATTCCTACTACAGCCACGTAAGACTTTATGTACACCTTTATATATATACATATATATATATATATATTTTAAATAAAAGTTATCACTATGAGAGTGTCTCAAGCATATTGGTTAACTGGTTTTATGTTTATATTTTAAATTTTTACAGTTTAATTTTTTATAATTTATAATTTTATAGTATCTGTTTTAATTTATAAATAAAGCAGTCCACAGCAGTTTGATCTATCTACTTTTAACATAATTATCAGCATAAAAACTAATGTATCTCAATAGGCCTAATTACCTATTGACAACAATATCAAAAAAAATTACTAGTTATTGTTAGCAAAAAAATTAACTAGCTTGGTTTTTCTTCGACTCTTACTGCTAAGGGTAACTTTTTATTTAAAAATTAAAAAAAACAACCAGAGTAAGGATGTAACATAAATAAACAAAAAATATTTATGAAATTATTCAAGAAACGCTCTGGCTTTATTTAGTAACCTTTTACTTATCTCTTTAAACAACATATTCTTTTGTATTATTATATGAAATGCTTCTCATTTTTTCAATTTTAGGTGATTACTCAGTACCTGTCGGTATATCTTTGTTAATACTCAGTACAATAGCAACTATATTATGGAACTTACAAGACTTAGTTCTGGTCTTAATAACGTTAGGCTTAGCGTCCAGATATCGTAGAATAAACAACCACGTCGCAGCTATCTGCGCAAAAAGTACAAAGGAAACAGAGGTGAATATATATATTGAGAGTATTATTTAGTATTAATATTAATCTTAATCATCTATATTTGTCTTACGACATATCTCAGAGAAACAAAATGTTTTAAACTAACTATTCTTTATACTCCAGGGTTTGGAAACGCTCAATTTGTTTACATGGCGAAAGATAAGGGAGGCCTATGTGAAACAAGCCATGCTGGTGCGTAAAATAAATGATAGCGTTGGTGCTCTTATTCTACTCTCCAACTCTTGCAATTTCTACTTCACATGTTTGCAGTTATTTTTGGGAATCACGTAAGAATATTATTGTGATAATTTAAATATAATAACAATAAAAATCTGCTACTAAGATCAAATTTCTTAACGTGACTATTGCTTTCTAAATCTAGACTACAAAAAGATGCTATATGTAACCCATGGCAAAAAAAAAACATAAATTCTTACAAGTTAAAAACCAAGAAATAAATATATAGATAGGCTTGCTTTTATGTTTGGTTTAAAGCAAATTTTAAATTGGGATTTATGTTTTCAGACAGGGTATGTCAGACACAGGCTTGGCCCAAATTTATTACCTACTTTCATTTATTTGGCTGTGCATAAGAACCGCTATGGTTGTTCTTTCCGCCGCTGATGTGAACGTTAGTTCAAAGGGAGCGTTGCCATATTTGTTTAATTTCGGCTCTCAATTTTACAATTTAGAGGTAAGAAAATTCCTTCTGGTACCTTAAGCTTTTCTTCTTTACAATAGCTAAACTATCGTTATAATGCAGATAGAGAGACTTCAATATCAATTGAGCAAAGACTTCGTCGCTTTGGGCGGTATGGGATTTTTCTTCTAACAAAATCGCTGTTACTGCAGGTATTGCAATAAGATACATATTTGTAGTTCACTGCCGCTTTTCTACACGAGTGCTGGTTTTCTTTACCATAATAAAGCCTTATTTTTTAAACGAAATCTACGTGTGAAGTACTGATGTTATTACTTGCCAAACCACTATTGTATGTCAAACGATAATGTAGAAATTTTAATTTAAATTTGCTACAATTATTTTATATATTATTTTTTTTAATTTATAAGTAGGTGGTATAATCCCGTCATTATGCCAGTGGCAGAAATATGAAAAGTTTGCTTAGTTAAGTTTACATTTGTAAGGTCGCCATAGTAAATGAAATATCTAATAATGAGAATGTTTTTGATGACATATTTTTTTTTATAATTTTTTAGATGGCTGGGGC
Source organism: Lamproptera curius (assembly GCA_029286875.1). Lineage (NCBI taxonomy): Eukaryota > Metazoa > Arthropoda > Insecta > Lepidoptera > Papilionidae > Lamproptera > Lamproptera curius. The sequence goes on from JAGSMT010001404.1 coordinate 15,994, forward strand.
GGTCGTTACCTACGAGTTAGTGCTCATACAGTTTGACGATACTGATCATAGTCCTACCAACATTACAATTTACAACAGTACTGACTACAATTCAACAATGCCTTAGCTTAAACTCAAATTATTTGCTAATAAATTGAACCTTATTTAGCTATATAACCTTTAACTTCTTATAAATCATATTACCTCTTTTATTCACTATTAACGACTAATCTATTAAAACAATAACAAAATATATCGTAACATCATATTGAAACACCGTTTTTGTTTCTTTTTTCCCGCCGTCTTAAATTTTAGCAGAACAGATCATATTATTATCGTATTTAGAAACTAAGAGTTAAATTTGTATTTGAAATATAGAAAAGATGAAATGAATATCTTTTCAGTAATTAGATCCCGCTTCAAGAAAAACGTAAACAGAATTCCATTATCTCCATTTAAAGACGGCTAACTTTTAGTAGGCTGTCTTTATTTCTTTTTTGGTTTTGACATTGAAAAAAAAAAAACAAATAATGATATTGGGTAAAATTATTGAAATTATGAATATTTTTATGATGCGCTTTTTGAATTGTTATGTTTTTATCATGCCTAATTGATTGCTTTTGTATCATTATGATTTAATTTTATCAATATTAATAGCACAAAAAGGTAGAAATAGTAATAAGCTTTATTTATATTACATTATTGATATAATATTATTTCATTTGTGTTTAAATGAATAAGACAACTACTTAAATCTGTTTATATTTTATTATCATGTATTGGGTTATAACGCAAATTCCCTTAAATTTTATTTATTACTGACATTGAAAACTTTAGATTATTGTAATACCAACACATAATGTTTTATTATAACCAAATTTTATACCATTACCCATAGTAATACTGATAAAATGCAAACTTAACTGTCATATTGTAATAATATTAGCTCGTACTTGATAATAACAGCGGCAACCTAAAATTAAGACAGAACAAATCATTATAAAATAAGGCGACTAAAGTTTTTTTTACTTCAATTATTTGTTGAAGATATGTATTTTGAATTTAGTTGCAAACAACGAAAGAGCTACATTATCAAAAAGTAATATCACACTAAAACGATTTCAATCTATATATATAAAGAAAGTCGTATTAGTTACACCATTTATAATTAAAGAACCGCTAGAACAGATTTGGCTGAAATTGCGTGAGTATGAACCAGGAATAGCACATAGGATACTTTTTTTTCCGGTTTTGAGAAATTTAAGAATTCGTTTTCATTCTAACCTTATCGCTTTGGGCAAATTTAACTTATTAATGTTAGATTATGACATTTGACGTTTAAAGCCTAAATGCTTTGAAGGAAAATTTATTGGTAGTCATGAAATACATGTAAAATATTTAATTTATTTTCCTCAAAACGCAGTGATAGAATATTGAATTTCTTAGTTTTCATCACGGATATTTCGGAGAAATCATATCTAACATGAAAGTTCAATTCAATATCGAGTTTTGCAGAGTTTGCATGGAGTAATATGAATTTTGCTAATCATATCAAATAGTTTCACTTGGTTATCGGTACCCATACGTATGTTTATTTGATTAACAGTTGAATTGCGTTTTGAAAATGCCATTAGATGTCGTAACATAAGTCGTAGAACTCACAATGCTGCGGTATAAGATATACAGAGCACGTCAAAGTGATAAGCAACGCGAAGCGTGGAGTGAAGTTGAATGGGAATCGATAAAATCAAAATCAATCTATTATATATATAAAAGAAAGTTGGTTACACAACTTATAACTCAAGAACTGAAAATTTTTAGGAGGTAGATTAGAGCCAGGAGACGGATTAGGATCTTTTATCCGTTCGGAAGCGTTCCGTGTGACTTGACATGAAACGTCAGTCACTATAAAACGTGGTATAACAAAAAGAATCAGATGTGGAATAACAAAACGCAAATGACAGCTATGTAATTGACGTAAAATGCTATGTAATGAAGTTTTTGATATTTGTAAGAAATCAATATTAAAACTACTTCTATTAAATAAATAATTAACTAGTGGATTGAAGTGAAGTGAAGTTTAATTAATAATGCTGCGATCAAGACAATCAGATCTTTCCTGACAAAGCAGTAATGCGAGAAGAATACAAAATACTGCAAATGAAAGGACTGAAGAAGAACAAGAAAATTGTACGTGAACAGCGCCGCGATAGTACGGCTCGACTTCGTGCTTCTCAATCACGAGAGCAAAGTGAAGCAGCCCATGAAACAGCTCGGTTGGCAATGCAGAATCGTCGAGCGAACAACAGAAGTCAACAAATAGATAATTTGCGACGCAGAACAAGATATTTAGCTGATTTGAATCGAGCAGCGTTTCGATACGATTGCAGCAATGATAACAGCTTGCATCCTAGCGTTTGCATTCGGCAAATGGACGTAGTTTGCGAGTATTGTGGTGCATTAAAGTTTTCCGGAGAAACGCCTGGATTATGCTGCCTAAATGGTAAAGTGAAATTGCCATTGTTGACTCCGCCACCTGAGCCATTGTATTCATTGCTTTGTGGCGAAACACAAGAACATGCCACTTTCTTGCAAATACTCAAAAATACAATGGTGGTTTCCAGATGACGTCATTTGGGGCAGATATTATTGAAGAACGGGCATTTAATTCGATATTTAAGGTATTTTGTACTTTATATAGAATGTAGTTAAAGAATAGTTTACTTTTTCTATTGGTATGTGTGATATTTGCTAATACTGAACTCTTCTTTCCCACAGAAAAAGTGTTTATAACCCAGTTAATATTGTCTGGTTTTTATTTTGTAGATACAAGGACAGATTCACCATCGAATTGGATCATTACTACCTTTCGAAGATTCACAGAATAAATTTTTACAAATATATTTCATGGGCAACATAGAATAACAACTTGATCGACGCCTAGGGATCAATGCAGGAATGAAGCGAGCAATTCTTCAAGACTTGCAGTGTCTGCTTCATGAACATCATGCGTTGGTCAGGTTCTTTAAGAGTGCTTTAGAGCGCATGCCAAATGATGACTACAAAGTTGTCATCAAAGCAGATAAACGACCATCTGGAACACACGAACGCACATTCAATGCTCCAACATTAGACGAAGTTGCCATCCTGATTGTTGGTGAACAATTAGACAAACGCGATATTGTGCTTACACGTCGCGATACTGGGCAACTGCAACAAGTATCGGAAACTCATCGATCATATGACGCATTGCAATACCCACTGATGTTTTGGCAAGGAGAAGATGGATATTATTTTAATATTAAAATGATAAATCCATTGAATGGTAAAGTATCAGTATCTTAATAATGGTTAATGTCTGTATTATTTGCCTTTGAAATGGTTAATTATCAAATTTTTAATTTCAGGTGAAGAAACTACAAAGAAAGTTAGCTCAATGAATTATTATGCATATAACTATTTGCTACGGTTTCGTCGATTGTTTCAGCAGTATTGCGTTGACATGTATGTAAAAATAGAAACGGAACGTTTAACATTTATTTGGTTGAACCAAGCCAAACTGCGTTCTGAGGAGTACATCCATTTACGTGATGCAGTTAGTACTGAAGAAAATGCAGCTAATATTGGTCGATTAACTATTCTGCCGGTGACGTACATTGGTAGCCCACGTCATATGCATGAATATGCACAAGATGCAATGACATATGTTCGTCATTACGGCCGGCCAGATCTCTTTATTACTTTTACCTGTAATCCAAAATGGATAGAAATTACTCAATTGCTGCTTCCCGGACAAACATCAAATGATAGACACGACATCACAGCACGTATATTCAGGCAAAAAATTCGGTCCCTGATGAACTTTATTGTTAAACAACGCGTCTTTGGAGATACTCGATGCTGGATGTATTCAATCGAATGGCAAAAGCGAGGCCTGCCGCACGCACACATTCTTATTTGGTTAGTGGAAAGAATTCAGCCTGACCAAATAGATGATATCATATGTGCCGAGATTCCTGATCATGAAGTCGTTACTACTAATATGACTCGGACCGTGTGGTGCCATCAATCCCCAATCACCTTGCATGGTCGATGGAAAGTGCTCTAAACGATATCCACGGAAATTAACGGCGGAGACTGTCACTGGCAACGATGAGTATCCGCTGTATCGGCGTCGATCACCAGATGACAACAGTCGAACTGTCACAACGAAAGTAAAAAGAATGGATTTCGTTGTCGACAACAGTTGGATTGTTCCATATTCGCCACTTATTTCTAAAACATTCAAGACACATTGCAACGTTGAATACTGCAATTCAGTGAAGTCCATAAAATATATTTGCAAATATGTCACAAAAGGCAGTGATATGGCGGTTTTTGGATTGCAATCCTCGAATACCAACGATGAAATTTCACGCTATCAAGTTGGTCGTTATGTGAACTGTAATGAAGCGATTTGGCGTATATTCGCATTTCCCATTCACGAACGTCATCCTACTGTTATACATTTGGCGGTGCATTTGGAGAATGGTCAACGAGTATATTTTACGGCTTGAATGCTACGCAACGTCTGAAACACCTCCGCAACTACATTGACCAGTTTTTGCAATCTGGCAAAGCGATCAGTTTGCACGAACTTTGCTTTACTCGGAGATGCCACGTTATTATACTTGGAATGCTTCATCTAAAATTTTCAAAGGCGGAAGCAAGAAGAAGCGGTTCCTAGGTATCCAGATGTGATGCTCTTGGTCGTTTGTATACAGTTCATCCAAAGAATGATGAATGTTTCTATTTGCCGTTGTTGCTGGTAAATGTGCAAGGGCCAACTTCATTTGAGACACTACGAACTGTTAATGGTGTAATATTCCCAACATATCGTGCTGCATGTGAAGAATTGAACTTATTAGAAAACTATACCCATTAGGATACGACAATCGCTGAAGCCATTATCTCTGCCGCACAGTTAGATACGCACATTATTCGCTATCATAATTTCGACATGTTTTCCATTAAACCCATGTAACCTGTGGCACAAATACAAGGATAGTATGTCAGAAGATATTTTACATCAAAGTCGTGTCAGTTCCAGAAATCACGATATTGAGATGAATGAGGAGATACATAATCGTGGTTTACTCTTGATCGAAGATATGTGTTACCTCATGTGCGGTAATTTATTAATCAGGTAAGGAATGCCAGCGCCAAATTGTGAAATGAATGACGCATTTAATCTAGAATTGGAACAGGAACGTGAATATGATCACCAGGAATTAGATTTAGTAGTTCAAAGGAATGTTGTATTACCATCTGTTGAATTACCAACAAAAGGAAGTTTATGATACTTTAATGAAGGCAATCGCTGATGAAAATGGTGGTTTATATTTCCTAGATGCCCCTGGTGGAACTGGCAAGACATTCCTTATGTCATTAGTTTTAGCAACTGTTCGGGCGAGATCCAACATAGCGGTTGCAGTTGCTTCTTCTGGAATAGCAGCCACATTGTTAGAAGGATGCCGTACGGCTCATTCAGCATTCAAATTACCGTTAAATCTTCAAACTATTGAAGAACCAACGTGTAATATTGCAAAACACTCAGCAATGGCCAAAGTTTTAGCGGCATCGAAAATCATCATCTGGGACGAATGCACAATGGCGCATAAACGTGCATTAGAAGCACTTAACCGAACATTAAAAGATTTACGCAATGACTCGAGATGTTTTGGAGGAGCAATGATTTTACTGTCTGGCGATTTCCGCCAATACTGCCAGTAATTCCAAGATCTACGGCTGCCGACGAAATAAACGCTTGCATCAAATCGTTAAATCTATGGCGCTATGTGAAGAAACTGCAGCTGACAACAAACATGAGAGTTACATTGCTTAATGATACATCAGCTGAAGATTCCTCGGAGCAATTGCTGACTATCGGTAATGGTCAAGTACCTGTCGATAAATCGAGTGGATTAATATCATTTACCAATAATTTCTGTAATTTTGTCTTATCAAAAGACGAACCTATTAACAATGTATTTCCAAATATTATTTCTAACTACAGAAATAATGAATGGTTGAGCGAGCAATTTTAGCGGCTAAGAATAAAGATGTAGATGACCTGCACTACATAATTTAAAATAAGATCATCGGAACAATGCATTCATTCAAAATTGTGACTGCGTCACAAATGAAGATGAAGCCACCAACTATCCAATTGAATTTTTAAACTCTTTGGACGTGCCTGGCTTACCACCGCACAATTTACGCCTAAAGGTTGGCTCCGTAGTAATCATGCTTCGAAACATAAACCAACCACAACTGTGCAACGGTACGCGTTTGGTGGTTAGTAAATTGATGAACAATGTGCAAAACAACGCTGCGATAATGATAGGAAAATTCAAAGGTGAGGAAGTTCACATTCCGAGGATCCCGATGATCCCAACCGATATGCCGTTTGAATTTAAAAGACTTTAATTTCCGATACGTCTTGCATTTGCCATGACCATCAACAAATCACAAGGCCAATGCTTAAAAGTTTGTGGTTTAAATCTAGAACATTGATGTTTTTCCCATGGTCAATTATACGTGGCATGTTCACGGGTCGGAAGACCATCTGCGTTCTTTGTTTTTGCGCCTGATAAAAAACAAAAATGTTGTATCACAAGGTACTTAAATGAAGAGCAACCTATGTACTAAAATACAGAAATAATTATGAATGACTGATGTAGAAATTCCAATTTTTGTATATTTTTTCAATAAAAAACTACGCATTTATTGACATTAGGTAAGATGATTCGCCGGGTCCAGCCTAGTACTCAATAAAATTATGTCACTATAAAATTGTAATAGGATTTTGCTATCAAGGAAGTCCAAACTTGGATTATACATATTTATTCCCGACGTTTCGGAATCTTTCCAGCATGCATCACCTCACGGGCAGACTATACATTTATACTTCTCGGTTAGTGAGTAAGTTAGTGAATTTAGTATATTATAATAATCGCATAAATAAAATAATTAGATATTCCATAATTGATTTGATGAGTTAAAATTATTAAAAATTTTCAACTGGGTTATATGATATTTAAGAGAACAATCAAACTACGTATTATTCACTTGAAATTTAACTAAACATTTGATATTTCTAAATGATCCATTATCTGTTACTATGTTAATGGGTGGTAGAATCCCACAGGGGCATCTGAGTTGTACCACCTTGGTGGCCATTCCACTACAAAGTGGCGAAAACACTAATGTACCAATCTGGCTGCAGGGAACTGTTGCCAGCTTATATTTACTGGGTAGTATGGCAACATCTATATATACTGATGAACAGCGCGTTGATACATTCACGTCTGGGTTGTAAGTTTCGATACCAGTCGTTTCTGCATGTGAGGAAATAAAGTTTAGATAGGCTTAAATTGTTTAACGCTGGCAGCACCAATTTTCATTGGTAATAATAATAAATCCCACGAGTGGTGCAAAATACTTTTGATTCTTCACTCATTAGCTGATTTATACACAAGAAGATTATAATAAGCTTTCTACTGCATGGAGCCATTACTTTTTATAGAATTAAAAATTAGGTAAAAATACAAATTATTACCAACCTCTAACAAACTTTGCCTTGTTAAAGAAAAAAGCCCTATCGCGCTCAATGCGACATTGTCGTATGTGAGCTGATTAATAAACGCACAATCTGGAAAATAACAAGTACATGTAATAGATATGTGGTTTATCACTTTGCAAATCTTAGTATATTAATATTGTCTTAGACAGTAACTTACCTCAATATTATACACGGATGAAGAACAATTTCTTAAAGTAGGCAAGATGTGAAAGCACTCTTATTTCCTGACGTAAAACAACAACAAGATCGAAACAAAGCCAAGTGAGAGATGTTGCCATAGTATACTGCAATTGATCCATCATTTCTAATCCTGAAAAAAATTTTTAAGTTAATTTTTTTGTATATCAATACAATGAACGATTTTCGCTAGATCAGGATTGACTATATGTCCCGTGACAATGGACCGTAAGAGCACGATTGGGTATATTTTAAATAACTTCTAGTAATTGAACATGAATGATATAATCTATCAAAACTTATAATTTAGCACGTATAGTTATTGCGTAGGCAATGGAAAGTATAATTATTCCGTAGTACAAAATTTGACATAATAATATATAGTATAATAATTAAATATATATTATTGTGTATAAAATTAAAAATTACAAAGTATATTTAAAACATATTGATCACAACGAAACTATAATCACTGACGTTCTTACTACTGAAACAGTAACTTGGAAATGCAGGTAGAAAAATAATAAATCTTAGACTTAAACGGCCGAAGACATACCTGATGCTCCCAAATAAAGTTGTAAACAGATAAATATAAATTATTTATATTTCAAACAACGGGATCAACGGACCCAGTTAGTTTGTTCACCTTTCGCACCATTTGGCTTGAAATACGAACTCCTGAGTTTCGCCAAAATTATTGATTGCTGATGGATCTAATATATTAAAAATTAAACATATTACGTAATAAAGATTAAATGAACTATTATTATAGCAAAGCTTTTTTACTAGCATGAAATCTTACCTGCTTAAATTTCTTTGGAATTCTGTTTAATCAATTTCTTTACAAGCCCATTCAATCTATCGTATCTGGTGCTAATACCCATACTTATTAAGATGATTATTAAATCTTGCAAATTCCATAAGATAGTTGTAATTTTACTTAAAACAAAGACTATTATTGCTATTGATAATCGATACTCATCATAAGAAATAAATATTTCTTGTGAAAGGCCAATATAGAAAATGAATGGGTGGAAAATAAAGTAAAAAATTACATCCTAAGTTTTCGTTTACTTATTGCGTACACAGACGAATAAACAGACAGACATAGTTGCTTTGAGTTTATAATATTAACATGAAAATATGAATAGAATGTAATACTAATTAAAATATTAAATGTAAGAAAACTATAGTTTATATTCCTTTACACTGAAGATGTTGTACTATTAGGTAGTTTCAAATGAAACTATGATTATAAATTCAGTAGACATCGTAAATAGTAAGTAAACTAAACGTAACATTCAAGGTCTAAGGCTAAATGGACTAGTTGTGTAGTTCATTACATGATTTGGTGGTATCATGTACCGAGTGGCTTCCATTAGTTAATTACTAATATCGTTGAATAAATTAATAAAGGATTGGAAACTAACTTCATGATAAAAAATTAGGTTCTTTTTTAATTTTCAATCCAGTTTTAAATACTTTAACTACTTGAATACATTAAAAAATCCATGAGATCATGTGCTGCTAACGGCGAAAGCACCCTCTAAGTGAACAATCAAAACCAGTTGCAGACATCATACTTAAAATATGTTCCACTAAAAATCACAACAATTTAAATAGACAAATTCGGAGCCCTAGCGGGCGAGAACAACGAATTACACACATATACAATAAAAAAACAAAACCTTTTAATTTAGTACATTCTTCTTTTGGGTAGTCGGTCAAAATTTTATAATTTTCGCAAAAGGAATATTTTTCAACTTCATCTTACGAGGGTTGTTGGATAAGTCCTTTTTTACGTTGTTTTTATTTAAATTTCTGTCTTTTTGTCTTCTTTAAGAGCCAAATACTTATTCCATTGACTTTCCAGAATTTTTTTTCTTTACCATGCATTAACATTATTTTTCGTGGTTTGCAAAGTAGCCGTAATCTACGATGCAGTCCTTGTTGTAAAAATAATTTTGTCGGCAACATCTACAATTCGGAAATATGTACTAATCACAAGGAGCTAGATTAAGAACGTCAAACGTTTTAAAAGAAGTTTGCTCTTACTGAGACTAATAGTTAAGGCGGGCGTTGTCTAGATGAAAAACATCTTTTTGAGGTTTAATTTTTGGTTTTTCCTACAATTAGGCATTAAATCGATGAAATAATTCCGCGTAATAACAATTAGAGATTGTCTGCTTATTTTTCATTGTAATCAATCGGTAGAAATCTTTCATCTTCTTTGCCATTACATTCCTAGTTGAACAAAGTTTTTTTCCATGTTTTACGTCAATTCATCCATCGATTGTTTAGGTTCCTGTTTCAACGAGCTGGATAATGATTAACTCAGATTTGTCCACAGTTTTCTTCAATAAGTTTACTATTCTTTCATAGTCAGGCCAGCTCATATATAAGCTAATGTGTGTGCAGGGTATAGGTTAAGGGTAGCAGGTGCGCTGTCCTACCTGTACTCTATGGCCAAGGCGGAGACATAGAGGAAGAATGTTATCGGTATTTTAAAGGCCGCAATCAGTTCGTAGTAGGGGGCTATAATCAGTTAGGGGTTAACGATGTCTCTTTCTTTCAAAGCCGTGGGTAGGAGCGCTGGAGCCTTACATCGCTCCTGAGGGCTATGAGTCTTGTTCGTAAAAGGCCATATATTTATTGGCCCTTGGGTAAGATTCAGACCAGTCAATGTATTATAGGCAACAGACAGGCTATCCCGATGGCAAACGATGGTGTGGTAAAAGAACAATGTGAATACATTTAATAACTCAACCTTATAGGTGCCAGAAAAAACATCATGAGAGTTTCATTCGGTGCGAGTTCGACCTGACTCATGTTTGCATTTTTGAGGACGGATATACGGCATTGCCGTAATAAAATTTAATTTAGTTCCAAATCGACTCAAATCTTCTGCAGACTACTCTCTTCATTAACAGACACCGACTTTCCAAAAGAAGCAGGCATTCAGTTCGGAGCTTATGTTTTTTTTACATATGTAACCTCGTTGATCCGCTCTTAGTGCCCCGATTTCGTTGTTTCGAAATTAGCTGTCATTTAACACCATTTTTTTTAATTATTTTGAAATAAGTAGTTTAAGAGATATTTAATTTTTGAAATTAAGAAAATGACAGATTCAAAAATCACAACCTCGTGCTATTAAATTGAAAACGATGCTGTAACCGTAAAAGTTGGCCTTCAGTATGTTCTACATAATTGTACTTCTTTAGATGGTCTATAATAAAATCATAATTATATATTGAAACCCCATTTAAGATAATTCCTATAGTATTAGTTAACAAAAGTTATTGTATTTAGAAAAAAAAACACTATGTGCATAAAACGTCTCATATATGATATTTTGATGAAATGAACACCTTTAGAAGAGATATAAAATGCATTGGCGAAAACCACAGGATAGTTTCTTGTCGAGGCCGCGTTGACACCCGCTTACATTGCGCAAAATGATTATATACTGTTTATTATCGGTAATAATTTTTTGTAATATTTATGTTAAAATTTCACTTGTTCATAGTAATGTTTTTGTGCAGAATTTTATAAATTCGCTAAGTGGAGACGCCTATGGTCTCAGCTATTGTACGCTCCATTACTTGGTAGTCTATGAAAACGATATCATGGGCTTCTTAAGGAATATAATATCCTTAGTAGTAACTTTTATCGAGCGACCAGAGGGTAAGGCGTAAGTTTTCTGTTTTTGAAATTTGTGCTTACCAGTGTTAATACCATTTACCAAAAAAGAGGTTTCAGAAATAGTTCTCAATAGCTCTTGTCAAGGTAAAAAAATAATTTATTTTGAAATTATGTATCCAATTATTTACTTACGCAATGCACATGCAGCAATAAACTTAGGCACAAAGTCAATTCTGGTTTTAATATATTTGTCGGTCATCAAATATAATTTTAATGTTGGTTCAGCCCGAAACCAAAACAAAAACTTTTCATTCCAAGCTCTGATGAACCTCCATGTAAATACTAACGATATGCCGTTCATAAAATATTGAACCTGATAAGCGATAAATGATGCTCCCTAAAAATAAAAGTATTTTTTGTATTTCGGGATCGATTATACCCGCTTCTGTCAGTAATACCGATATATATCGGCTGGGATAAAAACACAAACACCTTTTATTATTATTTACTTCGGGAAATATCTTTACACATATGATTTATTAAACATATTTTAAAATTAAGAATCAGCATTAAGATTTAAATACTAGCTAAAGGTTACGGGATTTCGGATTTCGAATTACAACACGAAGCATGGGGTTATTTACGAGATGAAATTCTTCCGCGAGAGTCTTATGCGCAGGCATTACTCTATTCAATAAAAAATAAGGTTACCTCAATTTGTTGTAAGGTCAATAAACTTTAAGAAAATTCCATGTACCTGAAGAAAAGGCTAATGCTCCAAACAGCTTGCAGATAGCACACGTTTCTAAGCAAATTAATACAAAACCAATATTATAGCCCATAATACATAATTTCCCATTGTTAAGCGGCAAGGAATACCAATCCAATTAGTCAGTTTGAATATTTTATTTGAACTCGATAAAATCCTGAAAATTTTATTTTACGTAAACATTAATGTTATACAATATCAACATATTATATCCAATCGATTTTTATAAAGGCTTTTACACAGTGATTACTGACGGGGTTTTGTTTTATACCCAATTTTGACCAGTTGACATTGGATAAGATATACTGCTCCTTTTCATCGTTCACCTTTGAAATACCACCGAGCATTGTTCACCGTAAAATTGTCAATTGTCCATTGTTTAATTATCTACTTTACGAAGAAACAAGTACAACTGTTGATACCAAATAAGTGCATACTTTTTGACTAATGTATGCTAATAAACACGACCTTTTAAAGTAAACTGTTGTGGTTGAAAAGAAATAGGGGTATCATCCAAGTATTTAAATTATTAACGTGTAAAGGAAAAAAAAATGGAATTTATGATATTGCTTATGTACACGCGCGTGAGAAACTATACTTCTTTGGCATCATTAAAAAATAGTTTTAATTGTATACAAATAATTAATTACAATAAAATAGCCAGGAGGATTGGAAAGGATAATCAACAAAAGTTCAGTTTTAAATTTGAAAATTAAATAAATAAATGTTTTATTTTCTTACATTAAGTCTAACATAAATTGTCTTATTATTCAGATTGTATTTTTAATTAATGATGTCAACTTCCATAGTATCTTCCCGTAATATCTGAATCGGAACTGATTTATCATTTTTATCAAAAGTTTTCATTAAATTTATTGAGTTATTTTTATAAATATTTATTATTTATTCAATTTAATAGCAAATATTAAAAATTAATATTATAATTTTGATGTTCCAATTTAATTTTATCACAAAACTTTTTTAAATGTTTTTATTAAATTTATTTCTTTATTTTATGAATATTAAATAACCCATAATAAATATTTAACATTAATAATTTAATAATAATATTTAGTATTAATTATATTAAATAAAAGTATTTTAATTTATATCAATAAATAATACATACGGATAGTTAACCTCAATTATATCGAACGGTTGAAAAGAGTATATAAGCACAATTTTTTTCACTAATATTCACAAATAGTAAGTAATATCAATCAAAAATAATTAAGACGATTAAAAGATGATGATTTACAAGGCAATCATAAATAATTCGATTAATAATTTATGGATTCACAAGACGTACTTTGATATATGTATAACTGGTAGTTTAGCGCCATCTGTTGCTTACTAATGTAGAATTCTAAGAGATATTTAGAAGCTTACTTGGCACAGCGTTACTATAAATCAGAAACTTTGATTATGTATCACTAGATGGCGCTTATCAAAACGTATTACATAGATAAATCACAATGTTGATATACAAATGAATAAAAAGTATTACCATTATATCAAGTTGAATAAACATCATTACAAAATTAATATATTTATATAATAATTTATTTAATATATATTTAATATAAATTTAAATAACATAAAAATATATTATTAATAATAGCCATGTATACTACCAAAAACGAACCTTAATCCTAACTCATAGAGGCACATTGTACAGCAACTATCGCAAATAAATAATATTTAGTGTTAACTATATTAAATAAAAAGTATTTTATTTATATCAATAAATAATACAACACGGATAGTTAACCTCAATTATATTGGAGCACTTGAAAAGTATATAAAGCACAATTTTTTCACTAATATTCACAAATAATGGTAATATCAATCAAAAATAATTAGGATAATTAAAGATGATAGTTACAAGACTAATCATAAATAATTGATTAAATTTATGGATTCTCAAGACATTAGCATTATCATATAACTGGTAGTTCAGCGCCATCTGTTGCTTATAAATGTAAATTCCTAAGAGATGTTGGCTTACTTGTACAGCAGTACCCATAAATCAGAAGCTTTGATTATATGTCACTAGATGGCGCTTATCTAAAACGTATTACATATATAAATCACAATGTTGATATATTAAATGAATAAAAATATTACCATTATATCAAGTTGAATAAACATCATTACAAAATTAATATATTTATATAATAATATATTTAATATATATATTTAATATATAAATTTAAATAATATAAAATATATTATTAATATTATATATATATATATATATATATATATATATATATATATATATATATATAAAAACGAACCTTAATCCTAACTCATAGAGGCACATTATGCAACAACTATCACCAAATAAAAACAACAACTCCATTATCACTGCAAAAAAAATTAACCTTGTCACTTTTATGTAATATGGACCTTATTACATTTTCACAGATTTTCATTATAAACTGTTAATTTTGTGTGACAAATCATCAAATTTCACTCTCATCATTTTCTGCTGCCTAAAGTATAACTTCAAAAACTTGTAATTATTATAGGAGGCTGTGGGCATTGTGAATATTATATCATAGGAATTTCGACTTATATAATTTATATATCCTTTTGCCAACAATATTCGACTAACTTCATATTGTAAACGCAATGTTAAATTAGCAATACAAAATTGGCTCTTGTCTCGTGATTTTCAATTTAGTGGACTTACACTATAAAAATGGACGTAAGCAATCAGAAGCCATGCCCCAACCCGTATACCTTTAAGCCCTAGCGGACAGTATCTCAAATAAAATACTTGGGAGGTCCATTGACTATATATTAGTCAGCTTTTTAAAAACTTACTTTCCTGAGCCTGTCAAGAAATTGTCATCGGTATTCCCAAGCTGAACAATCCTTCCAACCTATGGCCACGGGTTTATCGTACAATTAATTTGCTCAACTACTTGAGCAAATATATAAATGCATAATTCTCTACTGGTTGAAAAAGAACTTTGCCTTCTTCAAAACCTAAGTAAGAAACCAATTGCTCATCAGAGATGAGACGAAACGATTCGGTTTCATCAAAACTCGTGTCCCGAACAAATTTATCGCCTGATGGAATTTATTCTGAATGGTCTCATCAATCTTAACACTGTATCACAGAGGCCATCTTTTCCAATGTTGCAAAACCGGCAGCTTGATTTACAAGCTGTACTCTCAAAAATGCCAGACTGGCTGGTCCCCACATCGTAGCCTACTTTCTTTTCGATATCCAGGTCCGAGCACCAGCATCACGAGCCGCTGGCTCAAGCGGAGCATTCCACAAGTCTGTCTTATCCTCTACTAATAAAACTCTCACTGACGACATTCCGGAAACCACCGACGACGTCATTTTGGCACTTTCTGCCGACCAACACCGCCAATTTATAAAAATCTAGGCGTGCCATTTGGCTGTAACATGTCGTTCAAAAAGTTATTTTTCAGGACGTTGGGAAAAAGGCTCTGTTTGTATCGACCAGGCTCTTACCTAACTTAATTTTAAAACAAAATGTCGCTAAAGTATAAATTCTTGTTGTTTGGGGTATCTCGGTCAGTTTGCATGCATGCAAAATCATTAGTTCAATCCCAAGCTCTACTAGGCAATTAAAAATGTCAAAATTTATCACCAGTTTCATAAGCCCAGACCCATCCGGAGATGAACTGGCAAGAAAATGTGTGGTCTTTCAATCCCGACATGGAAACCTTGTTATATCACATATTTACTTTTTATTGTATAAGGCCGAAAAAAGACAGCACATTTACCGATAATTGTAAGTAATATACACAGTCCACAAAATGCGGTGAAAGACGTGATATCCGCTGGTCGCTTGAGGGGTGGATACTAGAACTCCACTTGCCTAACGAGGACGCTTATGATATCTTACACAAAAAGTAAAAGCCGCAAGTTTGTTAGTTTAAGCTCTACCCGCTAGTAACTGTCGTGCTCCGCTTACAAACTTTAACAGTGTCACCGGTTTAGAGAGAAAGATTTTTCCATGTTATAAATAAAATTATAGAGTAGATCGCGTTGTTTAATGTTTTAAAGAAATTAAGTGAAATGTGTGTATGTGATGCTAAGTATACAAATTTGATAAGATTTTATATACCTCAAATATTAATTTAAAGACGTGATGAAAACTGTTTGCTTTTATAACATCTGCTCGGATACCATATGAAGCACTGAAAAATGAAAATAATGTATTAACATGCTTTTTTAAGTTTTTTATTAATATAAATTTATTTGCATGAATTACAGATTAATAAATATAATAAATACGTATTAAATATCGTAATAATTGCAACATACTAGACTTTTTATCTTCACCTGAAGTAAAAACGTAACAAGATAAAATGCTTTGTAATTATATTAATCCTGAATTTTATGACTTTTTTGATCTTATCAAATGTAATGATTATAATATTCTTTAAAACCTGTTCCTTATACTTTATTCTTAATCAAAGTTACGACTCGAGTATTAACTGGGGAGTTCTTTACTTATGAATTTTCTTCATACATATCTGCTCGACCTTTACGCATGACATTCGTGACGAAAAACCAGTGTCCTTTTGTATCGACTGAACGTAAGCGCAAACGGGTTCCAAAATCCACGATAGGAGATCTTCGCAAACATTTTACCGGTTTCTGCTAAGAGCGCCCTGCAGTAGAATTACTAATTTTTCTTAAATTAATAATGCCCTAAATCACATACGTCAGATAAAATAATAAACTTAATAATATTGCCGGAAGATAACACAGCACCGCCTGATCTGAAACTAAGCCACGGCCGCAACAGGATCCAGTATTAATATTCGTTCAGCTGAAAGTTGCTAAATGGATGCGCAATATTTATTTTTACTAATTTACCAAACTAACTGGTGCATTTGCATCATAAATTCCTAAATAAAACATTTTTATCATAACTTTTATTCTTTTAATTTACATAAAATTATCCTTAATATTTATAAAGTTACCCTAGTAAAATTTCTTACGGCTAATCGGTTTTTTGTATGTAACATTAAATTAAAAATTAAAAACATTATTTTAGTTCTATAGATAAATATACCTCTGCTTGATTTTATTAAAACATTTAAAGTATTTTGTTGCTTAATTATTTACTCACATACTATTATAGCTAACGTTGAAAATTATTAAGTTCATACCTATAAAATAAGCTGATATCATTTCTAAGTTCATATAACGTGTTTTATATTTTGTACCGGTTATTTATTGAAATCAAAATGTCTTTAATATACACTATTTCAAAATATAAAAGTTTATTTTCGTGTTTTGTTTTATTTTTGTTGCAATCAAATTTTGTGATGATATTGTTTTATAGCAGAGGTAGTAGTAAACGAAAGTATAATAAAGTGCTAGAAAATATTGACACCCAAAAAAGGCAGTTTGTTGTTCTGCAATTCATTTCGACGCCTCTCCACATTAATAAACCAAAGACACATGAAATTTATCTGAGCCAGGTGATTGTATTGAATTTTATATAAAATATTTTTTAGTGTTTTATCTTAGTTCCATGAAAACTTTTACATTATTACAAATATTCTATTGCAGATTTTACTTTCAATCATTTAAAAAAATACTTTCATTTTTATATGCTGTGAAGTTTAGTAGTAACAAAACTGACGCCTCAGTTTATGTTTCATGAGTTTTGTTTTACCTCGTATTTTGAACTCTGAATATTAACGTATAGCTATAACGTTAAATTGTACCCCTAAAGAAATAGCAATGGAACCAATTAGGCCATGCAGCCTCCAGTTTACTAAAGCAAGAGGCTAATACCTTTAGACCTTAAAAGGTGGTCAATTGTTGTTGAATAAAAAGCTTTACTTGGTGAAATATATATAAAACAAACGCGATAAAATCCGTAAAAAGACCTTTATTCAATAATGTGTGGCAATGTTCCTTAAACAAATAATTAGTGGGTAGTCAACTATTTGCATTGATCTAGATATAACATTGGCATGAATTTAAAACAGAATAGTGAATGTTTACCGCACTGGTTACAGAGGCTAACATTTATCGATCAGCCAAACATTCATTTGACTCATGCAATACAAAATATTATTTATAGCAAAAGTCTAATAGAACTGTTAGCAATTCCGCAGTTTGGTCAACAGCCGAAAAAATAGTTATGAAATTTCAGAGACGTCATGATCCAAAATGATTTTTACTATTTAGCCATTTATACTGCGTTTTATGTTCTAGTAGAAAAGTACTATGATTTATCTGATGGCTTGGTTGTTGCGCTAGTATAAATTAGAGAAACGATACATTGCAATCGAATTATAGAAGATGGAAAAAGTAGTAACAATTTGAGGTGCAAGAAAAACTAAAAGGATATTCAAGGATCAGTACATCGATAAACACATTTTGAGGTATTGTTGATAAGTTTTTTAAAGTTGTCTCATGCACAGATGTAAATAAATAAAAGCATAATAATGGTTTCATAAAAAACGCAAATTGCATTATGTCATGATTGAACCTGTGCTAGCCATTGACTGACTTCTTATGATTTTTAGAAAGGTGTAATCCAAGTGAAGCCGACGAAATCCGTAAAGTCTTTTTATTAAATCATGTATAGTATTTTTTTATCAAAGTATTTTTTAATACTTAAAATTTATATTTTGCTTAGTAAAATATTTAAATTTTGTAGTAAAATATGCCTCCGTAGCCCTAGTGGTTTGGGAGCCCTTGCCTCCGTAGCCTAGTGGCTTGGGCGTTTGCTAGAAACACGTAGGTCACGTGGGTTCCGAATCCTGCAGGGGACTCAACAATTTTCATTGCTGTTTCCTAGTTGGTTAGGACAACAGGCCCGATCACCAATATTCTGAAAAGTAAAAGATGAAATTAAACCCGTCAGATGGGCGTAAAAATTAAGTCCACCAACAACCCGCATTGGACCTAATGGATAGAAGTTATTATTAGAGCCCTATGTCCAGCAGTGATGGACTATCAAGGCTGATGATGAAAATATTTAATACTTAAATACCATTTTCAATATTTTAAAGGTACGCGCTCAATATAGCTACACTGACAAAATCTAAATAATAATTTTAGAAAGTAGAGTTAATGTATTTTAAGTTACAATACAAACAATTGAGATCGAGGTGGTTTTCATTGACCTATTATTATTATCTGGCGATTGATGAAAACTATAAAGTAAAATAAATTAGAAATTAATTTGTTAACTTTCTTTTTTACTCCTTTAACTAAAGCCAGGTAATTAACATTTCAAGATATGAAAAAGAGGAGCTACGTGAAGCCAAAAGAAGACAACAACTAAAATTCTCAAGATGATAAAAGCCAAATGAAGGAACACGCCGTTTATTCTTGCCTACGGAGCAAATAAAATGATAGATCACGGATAGCCACAGTCCATAAAGAATAAAGCAAGCGTACCGAAGAAAAAGAATCTCAACAGTTTAAATAAAGAGGAAATTTGCTAAACATGTTTTTATTAAAATCCTCAAGATTACTATAACGTGTAAGTTTACAGCAGAAACTTTATTTTATTGTCAAAAACAGTCCTTTCAACTTTATTATATGAGGAAAATGCACTTATTTTCAAAAACAATGAGTATAAAAAGGTAAATTTAGCATAAAACAAACGGGCTAAACATGTCTTTTGTCAAACTGTAAGATATTCTTCGTGAACATTTTTAGGATCATGTATTTTATTAAGACAGAGACCCTTGTCTTTGACTTTTAGCATGACAGTTTGTTTTATAAAATATATTTATAAGACCAGAAATCCATTACAGTGGTATTAACAAAGCTCATGGCGAAAACATTGATTTTAGATTTATAAGCAGAAAGTTAATGGAAGTACTGCAGGATAGCCCACATGAACCCCAACCTAGAAAATATATAACTGTTTGTCAAGCGAACACTTAGCATCCTTTACTGCATTTTTTCTCGAATATCAGGTTAATGTCTGTCTATCTTATCGCCTCATATAATACAAAATAGTGCATTAAGGAAATGACAAGGTTTCATGTCGTGAAGTGCGTAACTTTACAATGTAATATTATGTTTGGAAAAAATTCTAATATTAAGAGAATAGTATGTCATGGGTCAACCGATTAGACTGTGAAAAAGATTCTTGAAAAAAAGTAAGCCGTTTTCCTAAAATTTTGGCGGAACAATGTTCGAACATAGAATTTATCTGATTGTATATAATAAAACAATCTATGACCAAAACTTTTGGCGGTTTGAACGAATTCACAAAAACGACCTATTAACTACGATGCTTAAGTTCTACTAAGAAACCTATCACATAATTGTCTGAGAAGTAAGTTGATCCATAAAGCATGGATGGAGCATGTGAAAAGTCAGTCCCCCTACAACCCGCATTGGACAACGTGGTGGTATACGCTTCAAAAACTCCCTAATGGATAGGGGAATTGTATAGGGGTGAGCTTTGTGCAGCAGTGGACTACACAGGCTGATGATGACAGAATGTAACCTGTACACCCGTGCGAAGCCGTATAGGTACTAGCGAGAACTTTACATTATATTGCTTTTAATAATCAGTTATAGCTATATATTTTATTTCATGATAGTAATAAAAACAAAATCAAAACAAATATAAAGCACACGTTTTAAAACTAAAATTATAAATTCTAAATCATCATCACATCATCATTAGCCCGTATTAGTCCACTACTGGACATATACCTCCCCTAATACATGCCTTAACTGCCTCCATGGAGCTAGTGGTAAAGGCCGTACTTTAGAAACGAGAGGTCGTGTGTTTAAATACAGCAGTTCAACAAATTTTCATTGTTGTTTCCTAGTTGTGGAAACAGTTGGGCAATCCCCAATTATCTGGTAGATAGTCATTTGTCAGCGGATGGGAATGTGTTGGTGAATTTTCCATTATGGACTGGTCCAAAAACCGCCTAATGGAGGCGTGCAATAAAGGAGGCCTATTTCAGCAGTGGACAAACATAAGCTGATGATGAAGGATAACAGTCTTATTCAACAATATGTCACCACCAGAATCACTAGACATATATTTTTTTAAATACACTTGACTCAATCATTTACAGACGGTGAGCGTAGGCATTTCCCCACGCTAAAAAGAAAATAAAAGGGTGGCTATATTGCCCCCGAACAGGTTCTCCTTTGCTTTAGCGGTGGGGCTCAGTACATGAACCTTGCTCAGCCGCGGTAGAAACCTGGCTGCCATGGCTGGGCGAGGCTGCTCGAAGCGGGGAGCTAAATAAGCCCCGCCCAGATGCCTGTGTGCCGCCAGCTTTCTTGTCCTTTCTTGGTGTCCTTCAAGAACTCTCATCTGGGCGTTCGTTATCCGGTTTGGTGGGACTATATCTAAAGATGACTGATTGTGAAATGGGCTGTTGTTTTTTAGAAAAAGTTTTACATCGGCGGCCACGCGAAGGAAGTCGCGGGCAACAGCTGCGTAATAATAAAGTAGATCTAATTTCTTAATGACTCATTAACATTGTAACTAACTGCGGTATGAAAAATAAACGAGAAGCTTAGGAAATATAATGAGACGGTACTATGATTAGAAGAATACCAACAAATGTGTTGTTGTCATGGCGTTTGTTTCACTAAGTTTAAGCTAAGTTTAGGTACATATATTTCAGGCAAGAAAAAACAATATCATTTGCGTATTTCTAACTTTTTGAAAAGTTTTCTCCCGATTATAATTATTTATATTTTATTAAGTAATTAAAAGGGTTTCAAAAATAACATTTAGCCTAGATTGTATAGCTTTTACAATACGCACACTATTAGATTTCCCATATCCGGATTTTTTATGTAAATAAGCAGAAAATAGGTTATACAAATTAAATAAAATCAAAAATGATTTCCTGCGTAAGATGTTTGTAAATGAAAACTTCCAGGAAACTTTCTTATAAAAAATAATGAGTATTTTTCTGTCACGAACGCTAATGTAGGATTTCATATATTTAACATCACATAAGCTTCTTATCCTTTGAGTATATGTCAGAAATAATAATATTTGCGGTTATTTTTAGATTATTACTTCTCATTAAAAGAAATACTGTTATTCTTAATAATTGGTTAGAAAGTATATCACATATATTATATATAGTACTAAACGAGTAAAAACTGTAACTTTATTTTTAAAAATATTTTATTAACATACATATTTTGCATCCAGTAAATAACATTATTTTATTGCATGGTAAAAATTGTTTGGACTATAATGCTTTTTTATCGCAAAAATATTTTTTTTTATGGAATCACAATGAGTTAAGGTTACAGGCTACATAGTTCTTTACTAGTGGTCTTTACTACATAAACAATCTGTGATTTACTTATTACATGCGTGTATTTGTGTTGAGTGTGTCTGTGTCAAGCCTATAATTTGTTGATAAGTAAAGTCGTTGTTTGTATAAATGGAAAGATGAAATATATTGAATGTAGAAAACTTTCATTGTAGTGTAAAACACCATGTTATACACGTTTAAATATTTAAAAATATTTAAACATGTAATCTACTCTTGAGGCTTCAAAATACTTTTTAGTGGGTTATGTTTTTATTATTAGCGAAATGCTTTAAAACACACATGCTTATTTAGGGGTAAGGAAAATTCCCCCATCTAATATAACTGGTACGTAAAGTTAATTTTAATGATCGTTGTTGTAAATTATAATATGAGATATATGTCTTAATTAGCAGTGACACCAATTTAAGTGGACGAAAGAATGGGATAAATATTCGCATTTACAACGACATATACTCATCATACTATCGCCGACGTTGGGTCCTTATTAGGGTCTCGAGGCCAAAGTTTGTGGTTTAAATCTAGAATTGATGATGTTTTCCATGGTCAATTATGGTAGCATGTTCACGGGTCGGAAGACCATCTGCGTTGTTTGTTTTTTTTGCGCCTGATAATAAAACAAAAATGTTGTGTGTATCTAGGAGTATGAAATGAAGAGCAACCTATGTGCTAAAATACAGAAATAATTATGAATGACTGATGTAGAAATTCCAATTTTTGTATATTTTTTCAATAAAAAACTACGCATTTATTGACATTAGGTAAGATGATTCGCCGGGTCCAGCCTAGTACTCAATAAAATTATGTCACTATAAAATTGTAATAGAATTTTGCTATCAAGGAAGTCCAAACTTGGATTATACATATTTATTCCCGACGTTTCGGAATCTTTCCAGCATGCATCACCTCACGGGCAGACTATACATTTATACTTCTCGGTTAGTGAGTAAGTTAGTGAATTTAGTATATTATAATAATCGCATAAATAAAATAATTAGATATTCCATAATTGATTTGATGAGTTAAAATTATTAAAAATTTTCAACTGGGTTATATGATATTTAAGAGAACAATCAAACTACGTATTATTCACTTGAAATTTAACTAAACATTTGATATTTCTAAATGATCCATTATCTGTTACTATGTTAATGGGTGGTAGAATCCCACAGGGGCATCTGAGTTGTACCACCTTGGTGGCCATTCCACTACAAAGTGGCGAAAACACTAATGTACCAATCTGGCTGCAGGGAACTGTTGCCAGCTTATATTTACTGGGTAGTATGGCAACATCTATATATACTGATGAACAGCGCGTTGATACATTCACGTCTGGGTTGTAAGTTTCGATACCAGTCGTTTCTGCATGTGAGGAAATAAAGTTTAGATAGGCTTAAATTGTTTAACGCTGGCAGCACCAATTTTCATTGGTAATAATAATAAATCCCACGAGTGGTGCAAAATACTTTTGATTCTTCACTCATTAGCTGATTTATACACAAGAAGATTATAATAAGCTTTCTACTGCATGGAGCCATTACTTTTTATAGAATTAAAAATTAGGTAAAAATACAAATTATTACCAACCTCTAACAAACTTTGCCTTGTTAAAGAAAAAAGCCCTATCGCGCTCAATGCG
This sequence comes from Lamproptera curius, assembly GCA_029286875.1. NCBI lineage: Eukaryota > Metazoa > Arthropoda > Insecta > Lepidoptera > Papilionidae > Lamproptera > Lamproptera curius. Next base: position 40,129 of record JAGSMT010001404.1, read on the forward strand.
ACATTGTCGTATGTGAGCTGATTAATAAACGCACAATCTGGAAAATAACAAGTACATGTAATAGATATGTGGTTTATCACTTTGCAAATCTTAGTATATTAATATTGTCTTAGACAGTAACTTACCTCAATATTACGAATGAAGAACAATTTCTTAAAGTAGGCAAGATGTGAAAGCACTCTTATTTCCTGACGTAAAACAACAACAAGATCGAAACAAAGCCAAGTGAGAGATGTTGCCATAGTATACTGCAATTGATCCATCATTTCTAATCCTGAAAAAAATTTTTAAGTTAATTTTTTTGTATATCAATACAATGAACGATTTTCGCTAGATCAGGATTGACTATATGTCCCGTGACAATGGACCGTAAGAGCACGATTGGGTATATTTTAAATAGACTGCAGTAATTGAACATGATATAATCTGTCAAAGCTTATAATTTAGCACGTATAGTTATTGCATGGGCAATGGAAGAGTATAATTATTCCGTATTTTAAAGTTGACTGTAATATATAGTACAATAACTAAATATATATTATTGTGTATAAAATTAAAGGTACAAAGTAAATTTAAAACACATTGATCTGTGAAGCTATAATCACTGACGTTCTTCTACTGAAACAGTAACTTGGAAATGCAGGTAGAAAAATAATAAATCTTAGACTTAAACGGCCGAAGACATACCTGATGCTCCCAAATAAAGTTGTAAACAGATAAATATAAATTATTTATATTTCAAACAACGGGATCAACGGACCCAGTTAGTTTGTTCACCTTTCGCACCATTTGGCTTGAAATACGAACTCCTGAGTTTCGCCAAAATTATTGATTGCTGATGGATCTAATATATTAAAAATTAAGCTTATGTTACGTAATATGATTAAATGAACTATTATTATAGCGAAGCTTTTTTACTAGCAAGAAATCTTACCGGCTTAGAATTCTTTTTGGTAGAATTCTGTTTAATCAATTTCTTTACAAGCCCATTTAATCTATCGTATCTGGTGCTAATACCCATACTTATTAAGATGATTATTAAGTCTTGCAAATTCCATAAGATAGTTGTAATTTTACTTAAAACAAATACTATTATTGCTATTGATAATCGATACTCATCTATAAGAAATAAATGTTCTTGTGAAAGGCCAGACATAGAAAATGAATGGTTGGAAAACTAAGTAAAAATTACGTCTTAAAGTTTCGTTTACTTATTGCGTACACAGACGAATAAACAGACAGACAGAGTTGCTGGTTATAATATTAACTTGAAAATATGAATAGAAAGTAATACTAATTAAAATATTAAATGTAGGAAAACTATATTTTATATTCCTTTACACAGAAGATGTTGTACTATTTGGTAGTTTCATATGAAACTATGATTATAAATTCAGTAGACATCGTAAATAGTAAGTAAACTAAACGTAACATCCAAGGTCTAAGGCTAAATGGACTAGTTGTGTAGTTCATTACATGATTTTGTGGTATCATGTACCGAGTGGCTTCCATTAGTTAATTACTAATATCGTTGAATAAATTAATAAAGGATTGGAAACTAACTTCATGATAAAAAATTAGGTTCTTTTTTAATTTTCAATCCAGTTTTAAATACTTTAACTACTTGAATACATTAAAAAATCCATGAGATCATGTGCTGCTAACGGCGAAAGCACCCTCTAAGTGAACAATCAAAACCAGTTGCAGACATCATACTTAAAATATGTTCCACTAAAAATCACAACAATTTAAATAGACAAATTCGGAGCCCTAGCGGAGCGGAGCAACGAGATTACATATATACAATAAAAAAAAAAAAACAAAGCAAACGCACCCAATTTAGTAAATTCTTCTTTTGGGTAGTCGGTCAAAATTTTATAATTTTCGCAAAAGGAATATTTTTCAACTTCATCTTACGAGGGTTGTTTGATAAGTCCTTTTTTACGTTGTTTTTATTTACATTTCTGTCTTTTTGTCTTCTTTAAGAGCCAAATACTTATTCCATTGACTTTCCAGAATTTTTTTTCTTTACCATGCATTAACATTATTTTTCGTGGTTTGCAAAGTAGCCGTAATCTACGATGCAGTCCTTGTTGTAAAAATAATTTTGTCGGCAACATCTACAATTCGGAAATATGTACTAATCACAAGGAGCTAGATTAAGAACGTCAAACGTTTTAAAAGAAGTTTGCTCTTACTGAGACTAATAGTTAAGGCGGGCGTTGTCTAGATGAAAAACATCTTTTTGAGGTTTAATTTTTGGTTTTTCCTACAATTAGGCATTAAATCGATGAAATAATTCCGCGTAATAACAATTAGAGATTGTCTGCTTATTTTTCATTGTAATCAATCGGTAGAAATCTTTCATCTTCTTTGCCATTACATTCCTAGTTGAACAAAGTTTTTTTCCATGTTTTACGTCAATTCATCCATCGATTGTTTAGGTTCCTGTTTCAACGAGCTGGATAATGATTAACTCAGATTTGTCCACAGTTTTCTTCAATAAAATTACTATTCTTTCATAGTCAGGCCAGCTCATATATAAGCTAATGTGTGTGCAGGGTATAGGTTAAGGGTAGCAGGTGCGCTGTCCTACCTGTACTCTATGGCCAAGGCGGAGACATAGAGGAAGAATGTTATCGGTATTTTAAAGGCCGCAATCAGTTCGTAGTAGGGGGCTATAATCAGTTAGGGGTTAACGATGTCTCTTTCTTTCAAAGCCGTGGGTAGGAGCGCTGGAGTCTTACATCGCTCCTGAGGGCTATGAGTCTTGTTCGTAAAAGGCCATATATTTATTGGCCCTTGGGTAAGATTCAGACCAGTCAATGTATTATAGGCAACAGACAGGCTATCCCGATGGCAAACGATGGTGTGGTAAAAGAACAATGTGAATACATTTAATAACTCAACCTTATAGGTGCCAGAAAAAACATCATGAGAGTTTCATTCTGTGCGAGTTCGACCTGACTCATGTTTGCATTTTTGAGGACGGATATACGGCATTGCCGTAATAAAATTTAATTTATTTCCAAATCGACTCAAATCTTCTGCAGACTACTCTCTTCATTAACAGACACCGACTTTCCAAAAGAAGGAGGCATTCAGTTCGGAGCTTATGTTTTTTCTACATATGTAACCTCGTTGATCCGCTCTTAGTGCCCCGAATTCGTTGTTTCGATATTAGCTGTCATTTAACACCATTTTTTAAAATTATTTTGGAATAAGTAGTTTAAGAGATATTTAATTTTTGAAATTAAGAAAATGACAGATTCAAAAATCACAACCTCGTGCTATTAAATTGAAAACGATGCTGTAACCGTAAAAGTTTGCCTTCAGTATGTTCTACATAATTGTACTTCTTTAGATGGTCTATAATAAAATCATAATTATATATTGAAACCCCATTTAAGATAATTCCTATAGTGTTAGTTAACAAAAGTTATTGTATTTAGAAAAAAAAACACTATGTGCGTAAACGTCATATATTTTGATAGAAATAGACTTAACTAGAAAGAAATATAAAATGCATTGGCGGGACCGCGTTGACACCCCATTGCGCAAAATGATTTATGCCTGGTGACCATCAGTAATAATTTTTATAATGTTATGTTAAAATTTCACTTGTTCATAGTAAATTTTTTGTGCAGAATTTTATAAATTCGCAAAGTGGAGACGCCTATGGTCTCAGCTATTGTACGCTCCATTACTTGGTAGTCTATGAAAACGATATCATGGGCTTCTTAAGGAATATAATATCCTTAGTAGTAACTTTTATCGAGCGACCAGAGGGTAAGGCGTAAGTTTTCTTTTTTGAAATTTGTGCTTACCAGTGTTAATACCATTTACCAAAAAAAGAGGTTTCAGAAATAGTTCTCAATAGCTCTTGTCAAGGTAAAAATAATAATTAATTTTGAAACTATGTATCCAATTAATTACTTACGCAATGCACATGCAGCAATAAACTTAGGAACAAAGTCAATTCTGGTTTTAATATATTTGTCGGTCATCAAATATAATTTTAATGTTGGTTCAGCCCGAAACCAAAACAAAAATTTTTCATTCCAAGCTCTGATGAACCTCCATGTTAATGCTAGCGATAATATGCCGTTCGCATAAAATATTGAACCTGATAAGCGATAAATGATGCTCCCTAAAATAAAAATAGTATTTTTAGTATTTCGGGATCCGATTATACCGGCTATATCGGCCGATACCGATATATATCGGCTGGGATAAAAACACAAACACCTTTTATTATTATTTACTTCGGGAAATATCTTTACACATATGATTTATTAAACATATTTTAAAATTAAGAATCAGCATTAAGATTTAAATACTAGCTAAAGGTTACGGGATTTCGGATTTCGAAATTACAACACGAAGCATGGGGTTATTTACGAGATGAAATTCTTCCGCGAGAGTCTTATGCGCAGGCATTACTCTATTCAATAAAAAATAAGGTTACCTCAATTTGTTGTAAGGTCAATAAACTTTAAGAAAATTCCATGTACCTGAAGAAAAGGCTAATGCTCCAAACAGCTTGCAGATAGCACAGTTTTCTAAACAAATTAATATAAAACCAATGTTATAGCCCATAATACATAATTTCCCATTGTTAAGCGGCAAGGAATACCAATCCAATTAGTCAGTTTGAATATTTTATTTGAACTCGATAAAATCCTGAAAATTTTATTTTACGTAAACATTAATGTTATACAATATCAACATATTATATCCAATCGATTTTTATAAAGGCTTTTACACAGTGATTACTGACGGGGTTTTGTTTTATACCCAATTTTGACCAGTTGACATTGGATAAGATATACTGCTCCTTTTCATCGTTCACCTTTGAAATACCACCGAGCATTGTTCACCGTAAAATTGTCAATTGTCCATTGTTTAATTATCTACTTTACGAAGAAACAAGTACAACTGTTGATACCAAATAAGTGCATACTTTTTGACTAATGTATGCTAATAAACACGACCTTTTAAAGTAAACTGTTGTGGTTGAAAAGAAATAGGGGTATCATCCAAGTATTTAAATTATTAACGTGTAAAGGAAAAAAAAATGGAATTTATGATATTGCTTATGTACACGCGCGTGAGAAACTATACTTCTTTGGCATCATTAAAAAATAGTTTTAATTGTATACAAATAATTAATTACAATAAAATAGCCAGGAGGATTGGAAAGGATAATCAACAAAAGTTCAGTTTTAAATTTGAAAATTAAATAAATAAATGTTTTATTTTCTTACATTAAGTCTAACATAAATTGTCTTATTATTCAGATTGTATTTTTAATTAATGATGTCAACTTCCATAGTATCTTCCCGTAATATCTGAATCGGAACTGATTTATCATTTTTATCAAAAGTTTTCATTAAATTTATTGAGTTATTTTTATAAATATTTATTATTTATTCAATTTAATAGCAAATATTAAAAATTAATATTATAATTTTGATGTTCCAATTTAATTTTATCACAAAACTTTTTTAAATGTTTTTATTAAATTTATTTCTTTATTTTATGAATATTAAATAACCCATAATAAATATTTAACATTAATAATTTAATAATAATATTTAGTATTAATTATATTAAATAAAAGTATTTTAATTTATATCAATAAATAATACATACGGATAGTTAACCTCAATTATATCGAACGGTTGAAAAGAGTATATAAGCACAATTTTTTTCACTAATATTCACAAATAGTAAGTAATATCAATCAAAAATAATTAAGACGATTAAAAGATGATGATTTACAAGGCAATCATAAATAATTCGATTAATAATTTATGGATTCACAAGACGTACTTTGATATATGTATAACTGGTAGTTTAGCGCCATCTGTTGCTTACTAATGTAGAATTCTAAGAGATATTTAGAAGCTTACTTGGCACAGCGTTACTATAAATCAGAAACTTTGATTATGTATCACTAGATGGCGCTTATCAAAACGTATTACATAGATAAATCACAATGTTGATATACAAATGAATAAAAAGTATTACCATTATATCAAGTTGAATAAACATCATTACAAAATTAATATATTTATATAATAATTTATTTAATATATATTTAATATAAATTTAAATAACATAAAAATATATTATTAATAATAGCCATGTATACTACCAAAAACGAACCTTAATCCTAACTCATAGAGGCACATTGTACAGCAACTATCGCAAATAAATAATATTTAGTGTTAACTATATTAAATAAAAAGTATTTTATTTATATCAATAAATAATACAACACGGATAGTTAACCTCAATTATATTGGAGCACTTGAAAAGTATATAAAGCACAATTTTTTCACTAATATTCACAAATAATGGTAATATCAATCAAAAATAATTAGGATAATTAAAGATGATAGTTACAAGACTAATCATAAATAATTGATTAAATTTATGGATTCTCAAGACATTAGCATTATCATATAACTGGTAGTTCAGCGCCATCTGTTGCTTATAAATGTAAATTCCTAAGAGATGTTGGCTTACTTGTACAGCAGTACCCATAAATCAGAAGCTTTGATTATATGTCACTAGATGGCGCTTATCTAAAACGTATTACATATATAAATCACAATGTTGATATATTAAATGAATAAAAATATTACCATTATATCAAGTTGAATAAACATCATTACAAAATTAATATATTTATATAATAATATATTTAATATATATATTTAATATATAAATTTAAATAATATAAAATATATTATTAATATTATATATATATATATATATATATATATATATATATATATATATATATATAAAAACGAACCTTAATCCTAACTCATAGAGGCACATTATGCAACAACTATCACCAAATAAAAACAACAACTCCATTATCACTGCAAAAAAAATTAACCTTGTCACTTTTATGTAATATGGACCTTATTACATTTTCACAGATTTTCATTATAAACTGTTAATTTTGTGTGACAAATCATCAAATTTCACTCTCATCATTTTCTGCTGCCTAAAGTATAACTTCAAAAACTTGTAATTATTATAGGAGGCTGTGGGCATTGTGAATATTATATCATAGGAATTTCGACTTATATAATTTATATATCCTTTTGCCAACAATATTCGACTAACTTCATATTGTAAACGCAATGTTAAATTAGCAATACAAAATTGGCTCTTGTCTCGTGATTTTCAATTTAGTGGACTTACACTATAAAAATGGACGTAAGCAATCAGAAGCCATGCCCCAACCCGTATACCTTTAAGCCCTAGCGGACAGTATCTCAAATAAAATACTTGGGAGGTCCATTGACTATATATTAGTCAGCTTTTTAAAAACTTACTTTCCTGAGCCTGTCAAGAAATTGTCATCGGTATTCCCAAGCTGAACAATCCTTCCAACCTATGGCCACGGGTTTATCGTACAATTAATTTGCTCAACTACTTGAGCAAATATATAAATGCATAATTCTCTACTGGTTGAAAAAGAACTTTGCCTTCTTCAAAACCTAAGTAAGAAACCAATTGCTCATCAGAGATGAGACGAAACGATTCGGTTTCATCAAAACTCGTGTCCCGAACAAATTTATCGCCTGATGGAATTTATTCTGAATGGTCTCATCAATCTTAACACTGTATCACAGAGGCCATCTTTTCCAATGTTGCAAAACCGGCAGCTTGATTTACAAGCTGTACTCTCAAAAATGCCAGACTGGCTGGTCCCCACATCGTAGCCTACTTTCTTTTCGATATCCAGGTCCGAGCACCAGCATCACGAGCCGCTGGCTCAAGCGGAGCATTCCACAAGTCTGTCTTATCCTCTACTAATAAAACTCTCACTGACGACATTCCGGAAACCACCGACGACGTCATTTTGGCACTTTCTGCCGACCAACACCGCCAATTTATAAAAATCTAGGCGTGCCATTTGGCTGTAACATGTCGTTCAAAAAGTTATTTTTCAGGACGTTGGGAAAAAGGCTCTGTTTGTATCGACCAGGCTCTTACCTAACTTAATTTTAAAACAAAATGTCGCTAAAGTATAAATTCTTGTTGTTTGGGGTATCTCGGTCAGTTTGCATGCATGCAAAATCATTAGTTCAATCCCAAGCTCTACTAGGCAATTAAAAATGTCAAAATTTATCACCAGTTTCATAAGCCCAGACCCATCCGGAGATGAACTGGCAAGAAAATGTGTGGTCTTTCAATCCCGACATGGAAACCTTGTTATATCACATATTTACTTTTTATTGTATAAGGCCGAAAAAAGACAGCACATTTACCGATAATTGTAAGTAATATACACAGTCCACAAAATGCGGTGAAAGACGTGATATCCGCTGGTCGCTTGAGGGGTGGATACTAGAACTCCACTTGCCTAACGAGGACGCTTATGATATCTTACACAAAAAGTAAAAGCCGCAAGTTTGTTAGTTTAAGCTCTACCCGCTAGTAACTGTCGTGCTCCGCTTACAAACTTTAACAGTGTCACCGGTTTAGAGAGAAAGATTTTTCCATGTTATAAATAAAATTATAGAGTAGATCGCGTTGTTTAATGTTTTAAAGAAATTAAGTGAAATGTGTGTATGTGATGCTAAGTATACAAATTTGATAAGATTTTATATACCTCAAATATTAATTTAAAGACGTGATGAAAACTGTTTGCTTTTATAACATCTGCTCGGATACCATATGAAGCACTGAAAAATGAAAATAATGTATTAACATGCTTTTTTAAGTTTTTTATTAATATAAATTTATTTGCATGAATTACAGATTAATAAATATAATAAATACGTATTAAATATCGTAATAATTGCAACATACTAGACTTTTTATCTTCACCTGAAGTAAAAACGTAACAAGATAAAATGCTTTGTAATTATATTAATCCTGAATTTTATGACTTTTTTGATCTTATCAAATGTAATGATTATAATATTCTTTAAAACCTGTTCCTTATACTTTATTCTTAATCAAAGTTACGACTCGAGTATTAACTGGGGAGTTCTTTACTTATGAATTTTCTTCATACATATCTGCTCGACCTTTACGCATGACATTCGTGACGAAAAACCAGTGTCCTTTTGTATCGACTGAACGTAAGCGCAAACGGGTTCCAAAATCCACGATAGGAGATCTTCGCAAACATTTTACCGGTTTCTGCTAAGAGCGCCCTGCAGTAGAATTACTAATTTTTCTTAAATTAATAATGCCCTAAATCACATACGTCAGATAAAATAATAAACTTAATAATATTGCCGGAAGATAACACAGCACCGCCTGATCTGAAACTAAGCCACGGCCGCAACAGGATCCAGTATTAATATTCGTTCAGCTGAAAGTTGCTAAATGGATGCGCAATATTTATTTTTACTAATTTACCAAACTAACTGGTGCATTTGCATCATAAATTCCTAAATAAAACATTTTTATCATAACTTTTATTCTTTTAATTTACATAAAATTATCCTTAATATTTATAAAGTTACCCTAGTAAAATTTCTTACGGCTAATCGGTTTTTTGTATGTAACATTAAATTAAAAATTAAAAACATTATTTTAGTTCTATAGATAAATATACCTCTGCTTGATTTTAGTAAAACATTTAAAGTATTTTGTTGCTTAATTATTTACTCACATACTATTATAGCTAACGTTGAAAATTATTAAGTTCATACCTATAAAATAAGCTGATATCATTTCTAAGTTCATATAACGTGTTTTATATTTTGTACCGGTTATTTATTGAAATCAAAATGTCTTTAATATACACTATTTCAAAATATAAAAGTTTATTTTCGTGTTTTGTTTTATTTTTGTTGCAATCAAATTTTGTGATGATATTGTTTTATAGCAGAGGTAGTAGTAAACGAAAGTATAATAAAGTGCTAGAAAATATTGACACCCAAAAAAGGCAGTTTGTTGTTCTGCAATTCATTTCGACGCCTCTCCACATTAATAAACCAAAGACACATGAAATTTATCTGAGCCAGGTGATTGTATTGAATTTTATATAAAATATTTTTTAGTGTTTTATCTTAGTTCCATGAAAACTTTTACATTATTACAAATATTCTATTGCAGATTTTACTTTCAATCATTTAAAAAAATACTTTCATTTTTATATGCTGTGAAGTTTAGTAGTAACAAAACTGACGCCTCAGTTTATGTTTCATGAGTTTTGTTTTACCTCGTATTTTGAACTCTGAATATTAACGTATAGCTATAACGTTAAATTGTACCCCTAAAGAAATAGCAATGGAACCAATTAGGCCATGCAGCCTCCAGTTTACTAAAGCAAGAGGCTAATACCTTTAGACCTTAAAAGGTGGTCAATTGTTGTTGAATAAAAAGCTTTACTTGGTGAAATATATATAAAACAAACGCGATAAAATCCGTAAAAAGACCTTTATTCAATAATGTGTGGCAATGTTCCTTAAACAAATAATTAGTGGGTAGTCAACTATTTGCATTGATCTAGATATAACATTGGCATGAATTTAAAACAGAATAGTGAATGTTTACCGCACTGGTTACAGAGGCTAACATTTATCGATCAGCCAAACATTCATTTGACTCATGCAATACAAAATATTATTTATAGCAAAAGTCTAATAGAACTGTTAGCAATTCCGCAGTTTGGTCAACAGCCGAAAAAATAGTTATGAAATTTCAGAGACGTCATGATCCAAAATGATTTTTACTATTTAGCCATTTATACTGCGTTTTATGTTCTAGTAGAAAAGTACTATGATTTATCTGATGGCTTGGTTGTTGCGCTAGTATAAATTAGAGAAACGATACATTGCAATCGAATTATAGAAGATGGAAAAAGTAGTAACAATTTGAGGTGCAAGAAAAACTAAAAGGATATTCAAGGATCAGTACATCGATAAACACATTTTGAGGTATTGTTGATAAGTTTTTTAAAGTTGTCTCATGCACAGATGTAAATAAATAAAAGCATAATAATGGTTTCATAAAAAACGCAAATTGCATTATGTCATGATTGAACCTGTGCTAGCCATTGACTGACTTCTTATGATTTTTAGAAAGGTGTAATCCAAGTGAAGCCGACGAAATCCGTAAAGTCTTTTTATTAAATCATGTATAGTATTTTTTTATCAAAGTATTTTTTAATACTTAAAATTTATATTTTGCTTAGTAAAATATTTAAATTTTGTAGTAAAATATGCCTCCGTAGCCCTAGTGGTTTGGGAGCCCTTGCCTCCGTAGCCTAGTGGCTTGGGCGTTTGCTAGAAACACGTAGGTCACGTGGGTTCCGAATCCTGCAGGGGACTCAACAATTTTCATTGCTGTTTCCTAGTTGGTTAGGACAACAGGCCCGATCACCAATATTCTGAAAAGTAAAAGATGAAATTAAACCCGTCAGATGGGCGTAAAAATTAAGTCCACCAACAACCCGCATTGGACCTAATGGATAGAAGTTATTATTAGAGCCCTATGTCCAGCAGTGATGGACTATCAAGGCTGATGATGAAAATATTTAATACTTAAATACCATTTTCAATATTTTAAAGGTACGCGCTCAATATAGCTACACTGACAAAATCTAAATAATAATTTTAGAAAGTAGAGTTAATGTATTTTAAGTTACAATACAAACAATTGAGATCGAGGTGGTTTTCATTGACCTATTATTATTATCTGGCGATTGATGAAAACTATAAAGTAAAATAAATTAGAAATTAATTTGTTAACTTTCTTTTTTACTCCTTTAACTAAAGCCAGGTAATTAACATTTCAAGATATGAAAAAGAGGAGCTACGTGAAGCCAAAAGAAGACAACAACTAAAATTCTCAAGATGATAAAAGCCAAATGAAGGAACACGCCGTTTATTCTTGCCTACGGAGCAAATAAAATGATAGATCACGGATAGCCACAGTCCATAAAGAATAAAGCAAGCGTACCGAAGAAAAAGAATCTCAACAGTTTAAATAAAGAGGAAATTTGCTAAACATGTTTTTATTAAAATCCTCAAGATTACTATAACGTGTAAGTTTACAGCAGAAACTTTATTTTATTGTCAAAAACAGTCCTTTCAACTTTATTATATGAGGAAAATGCACTTATTTTCAAAAACAATGAGTATAAAAAGGTAAATTTAGCATAAAACAAACGGGCTAAACATGTCTTTTGTCAAACTGTAAGATATTCTTCGTGAACATTTTTAGGATCATGTATTTTATTAAGACAGAGACCCTTGTCTTTGACTTTTAGCATGACAGTTTGTTTTATAAAATATATTTATAAGACCAGAAATCCATTACAGTGGTATTAACAAAGCTCATGGCGAAAACATTGATTTTAGATTTATAAGCAGAAAGTTAATGGAAGTACTGCAGGATAGCCCACATGAACCCCAACCTAGAAAATATATAACTGTTTGTCAAGCGAACACTTAGCATCCTTTACTGCATTTTTTCTCGAATATCAGGTTAATGTCTGTCTATCTTATCGCCTCATATAATACAAAATAGTGCATTAAGGAAATGACAAGGTTTCATGTCGTGAAGTGCGTAACTTTACAATGTAATATTATGTTTGGAAAAAATTCTAATATTAAGAGAATAGTATGTCATGGGTCAACCGATTAGACTGTGAAAAAGATTCTTGAAAAAAAGTAAGCCGTTTTCCTAAAATTTTGGCGGAACAATGTTCGAACATAGAATTTATCTGATTGTATATAATAAAACAATCTATGACCAAAACTTTTGGCGGTTTGAACGAATTCACAAAAACGACCTATTAACTACGATGCTTAAGTTCTACTAAGAAACCTATCACATAATTGTCTGAGAAGTAAGTTGATCCATAAAGCATGGATGGAGCATGTGAAAAGTCAGTCCCCCTACAACCCGCATTGGACAACGTGGTGGTATACGCTTCAAAAACTCCCTAATGGATAGGGGAATTGTATAGGGGTGAGCTTTGTGCAGCAGTGGACTACACAGGCTGATGATGACAGAATGTAACCTGTACACCCGTGCGAAGCCGTATAGGTACTAGCGAGAACTTTACATTATATTGCTTTTAATAATCAGTTATAGCTATATATTTTATTTCATGATAGTAATAAAAACAAAATCAAAACAAATATAAAGCACACGTTTTAAAACTAAAATTATAAATTCTAAATCATCATCACATCATCATTAGCCCGTATTAGTCCACTACTGGACATATACCTCCCCTAATACATGCCTTAACTGCCTCCATGGAGCTAGTGGTAAAGGCCGTACTTTAGAAACGAGAGGTCGTGTGTTTAAATACAGCAGTTCAACAAATTTTCATTGTTGTTTCCTAGTTGTGGAAACAGTTGGGCAATCCCCAATTATCTGGTAGATAGTCATTTGTCAGCGGATGGGAATGTGTTGGTGAATTTTCCATTATGGACTGGTCCAAAAACCGCCTAATGGAGGCGTGCAATAAAGGAGGCCTATTTCAGCAGTGGACAAACATAAGCTGATGATGAAGGATAACAGTCTTATTCAACAATATGTCACCACCAGAATCACTAGACATATATTTTTTTAAATACACTTGACTCAATCATTTACAGACGGTGAGCGTAGGCATTTCCCCACGCTAAAAAGAAAATAAAAGGGTGGCTATATTGCCCCCGAACAGGTTCTCCTTTGCTTTAGCGGTGGGGCTCAGTACATGAACCTTGCTCAGCCGCGGTAGAAACCTGGCTGCCATGGCTGGGCGAGGCTGCTCGAAGCGGGGAGCTAAATAAGCCCCGCCCAGATGCCTGTGTGCCGCCAGCTTTCTTGTCCTTTCTTGGTGTCCTTCAAGAACTCTCATCTGGGCGTTCGTTATCCGGTTTGGTGGGACTATATCTAAAGATGACTGATTGTGAAATGGGCTGTTGTTTTTTAGAAAAAGTTTTACATCGGCGGCCACGCGAAGGAAGTCGCGGGCAACAGCTGCGTAATAATAAAGTAGATCTAATTTCTTAATGACTCATTAACATTGTAACTAACTGCGGTATGAAAAATAAACGAGAAGCTTAGGAAATATAATGAGACGGTACTATGATTAGAAGAATACCAACAAATGTGTTGTTGTCATGGCGTTTGTTTCACTAAGTTTAAGCTAAGTTTAGGTACATATATTTCAGGCAAGAAAAAACAATATCATTTGCGTATTTCTAACTTTTTGAAAAGTTTTCTCCCGATTATAATTATTTATATTTTATTAAGTAATTAAAAGGGTTTCAAAAATAACATTTAGCCTAGATTGTATAGCTTTTACAATACGCACACTATTAGATTTCCCATATCCGGATTTTTTATGTAAATAAGCAGAAAATAGGTTATACAAATTAAATAAAATCAAAAATGATTTCCTGCGTAAGATGTTTGTAAATGAAAACTTCCAGGAAACTTTCTTATAAAAAATAATGAGTATTTTTCTGTCACGAACGCTAATGTAGGATTTCATATATTTAACATCACATAAGCTTCTTATCCTTTGAGTATATGTCAGAAATAATAATATTTGCGGTTATTTTTAGATTATTACTTCTCATTAAAAGAAATACTGTTATTCTTAATAATTGGTTAGAAAGTATATCACATATATTATATATAGTACTAAACGAGTAAAAACTGTAACTTTATTTTTAAAAATATTTTATTAACATACATATTTTGCATCCAGTAAATAACATTATTTTATTGCATGGTAAAAATTGTTTGGACTATAATGCTTTTTTATCGCAAAAATATTTTTTTTTATGGAATCACAATGAGTTAAGGTTACAGGCTACATAGTTCTTTACTAGTGGTCTTTACTACATAAACAATCTGTGATTTACTTATTACATGCGTGTATTTGTGTTGAGTGTGTCTGTGTCAAGCCTATAATTTGTTGATAAGTAAAGTCGTTGTTTGTATAAATGGAAAGATGAAATATATTGAATGTAGAAAACTTTCATTGTAGTGTAAAACACCATGTTATACACGTTTAAATATTTAAAAATATTTAAACATGTAATCTACTCTTGAGGCTTCAAAATACTTTTTAGTGGGTTATGTTTTTATTATTAGCGAAATGCTTTAAAACACACATGCTTATTTAGGGGTAAGGAAAATTCCCCCATCTAATATAACTGGTACGTAAAGTTAATTTTAATGATCGTTGTTGTAAATTATAATATGAGATATATGTCTTAATTAGCAGTGACACCAATTTAAGTGGACGAAAGAATGGGATAAATATTCGCATTTACAACGACATATACTCATCATACTATCGCCGACGTTGGGTCCTTAACAGCTAACTAGCATAAAATACTAACATAATTATTTTTTTTACATAAAGATCTCATTTTGATCAATCATTTCCAATATATGTATTACTTTCAAGTTACACATACTTTATGCAAGCCAATACGAACAACATTGAATCATAATTAGATAGAGTCATATTACCTACCTACTTAGCATTTCTGACAAGCAAGAAAGTTCAACATTTCAACAAAAAAAAGAAAAAATATAATAAACATCAATGTTAAATTGGTAAGAATATCGTAATGGGATACGTACAGTACGAAACACCTATTATTAAAACTTTCGAGAGAAATTGCACTGAAAATATATTCTACAAACGGCTGAACGCACGTGAAATCATCGGTATTGTCTTATGTCTTATGTATTTGAAGTTATGCTTCTAGACCTGTGTCTGTGTGAAGCTTCATCTATTACTGAGTTCAGAGAACTGCGAGATCCTCAAACTTGGTGCCCAAAACTGATAGACTGTCTAATCGATTGCTGGGGCGGTGAGAACCACCCTGGAACGCGGGTGTATCTCGTGTACGCGGTGTGTTGGTCTCGCTGTGTCTTTGAGCGAAGTACACCTAAAAGTGTGTGTGTGTTATCGCTACTTCTGTGTGACGGGACCTTGAGGTCCAGAATTCCTAAGCCCTCTTCTTCATCTGGGTCTAACAGTATATTACGGGGACGACGTTCCTACTAGAGGCTTCTGGGTCTGCGTGATAATTTGCAGCGCTTACCATCAGAGGGTTATTTTGCGTTTCTATTCTGTCATTGAAATTTTGATAATGTTTTAAAATGAGCGTGTAATGTCGGCATCTTGCAATTGCTGTGCAAAACGAAATTTCTTTGATAATACTCTGCTCCAGTGGCACGTCGTAAGAATTTATATTGCACCACCTGTAGATTTATGTGGTTTGAGGATGTATGGGCAAAGATTGGCAAGCCTATGCCATTATCGGCCATATGCAAGCTTTATATAATAAAAGTTTGTAATTAAGAGGCATTTTGCTATTTTTGTTGGTAAGATATAAGAAACGATACGAGACATTAGCGGCTTTTCTTCTAACCTTTGACGTGGCTTTTGAAACTCATGTTACTGTCGAAAGTAACACCTAAATTTTCTCTCGGCTTTCTTCTCCCAGGGATCTGTTTGCCGTAGAGGTTCAATTGCCCAAGTATTTGCCTACATCGAGCATTGTGTGCGGTTTTTGGAACGGACGTGTGGTAGGACGAGTAAGGTCAGCTCTGACAGAAGACCGATTAAAGTATTGCTACACTTTTCGGATTCACATCAATCCTCCATTTGCGAAACCAATCGCCTAGGCTATTGATTGCACATTGGAGTTTACTGGTGATAAGGGATGGTGAGGAAGAGGAGTTAAAGAGGGCGGTGTCGTCTGCGAAAAGTGCAAGGTTAACATTAGAGCTTTTGGTAATATTGCTAGAGTATAGCGTGAATAACAGAGGAGAAAAAACAGAGCATTGTGGCACGTCCGTTAGCATTGTGCGTCTGGTTGAGAGGGTGCCTTCTACTCGATATTGAAACGGGCGATTCGAAAGGTAGGCTTGTATGATATGCACAAGCCTGTCAGGCACATTGAAAAGTACAACTTGTAGAGTAAGCCGTTGTGCCAGACTTTATCAAATGCCTTTGCGACATTCAAAAGAACAGCCCCGTGTAATGGGATCTAGGCCTGACTATGTTTCGTTTAGGCCCGTCAGAATGTATTTTGTGAGGCGATAAACCTGGTTGGAGCAGAAGTGTTCGACGGAACCCGAATTGCTCGTCTGGTAGAAGGCCATTGAGAAAACGTAATCCTTTAACCTTGACAAGATAATGCGTTCATACAATTTCCACATGCAGTTGAGGAGACTGATTGAAAGATAACTCGTCGGTTGGTTTAGTGGCTTACGCGGCTTTGGAATGCCGGTAACAATGGTCTCCTTCCATTTGTCAGGGAAGGAACAGGTTGCTAGAAATACATTGAAAATGCTCGCTAGTAGGCAAATAATCGGGCATGGTAAAAGTTTTAATGCCTTAAGATTAAAAGCATTCACCCTCTGGTGGTAAGACGCCCTACGGAGCATTCCACGGTCCACCTCCACGAAATGAAACGTGTCGGTGTGCACGCGAGAAGGCGTGAATTGTAACTGTAGTGTGTCCGCTAAGCATTCGCCTTTTTAAAATCATCGAAGGCTAATAAACCACCGTTAGGACGCGATAACGGTGGAATTAAATCGGTGATTTTAGGTTTCGAGCCAATTGCCAGTAGGCAACATGCGATGGCTCTAATTCTTCCGTTAGGTTTTGCACAAAGTTTCGCGGTGAGTCTTTATGCGGTCTCTGACCTGAAGTTGTAAATACCTAAATAATGCGCGGTTTGTTTCGGACCGATATCTATCGTATACTCGTTGCCGGCGTTTTTGTCTCTTATCAGACTTCGAATGTCGAAAGGCAGGCCAAAGTTCCGGTCGGCTGTAACTTTTACCGGTCTCTCAGACTCTTCAATGGCCGATGAGATATGCGACTTTATGTTGTTGATGGGATTATTAGCCTGATCTAGGTTACAAACTACATATGGGATGTTTTCACAATTCTGAGGGTTCATTGCCTTGAGTTTAACCATCAAGGCGATGCCAATCCACTACGGTTTTATTCATAGCGACTGAACCGGCGTCTTGGCCCAAATTACATAAAATCTGATGGATATCTAGTTGAGGTCTCGGGGGCTATTATATTAATAAGGAGTACCTCTTCGAGACCCTGCAATATTGTGCCATTTGAGTTGTTTCTGCTGTCGTTTACAGTCGCGGTGTTTGCAGTTAAAATCGCCAGCAAGTAATTTGATGGGCCTAGGCCGAGAAGCAGCTCAAGCGGCGAGAGATACACTGAGGCAAGTACAAGCGGCTTATGGCCGGTAAGTGCGATCATGCACGCCGAAGCTTCTAAATTTGTAAGTAATGGCACTTCTATTGATGTTATGTGCAGGGATATTTTATAAAAGATTAGAGTACCGCCCTTGGAGCTAACAGTCTATCGTGTCTAATAATATTGTATCCGCCTATTTTGGCATCACGTAGGAATCCACGTCATCCCTACACGACGAGGAATTGCTATCTTTATCTACGGTAACCTACGGCCTTGTGTCTGTTACGTTTATTTAATTTTTTAGATTGCCCATGGCCTGTAAATGTAATGGCCGCACCTGTTTGGGATGGATATTAATTTGAATTACCGGGGCTTAACCCAGGCATTTTGGTCGGCACCGATGCCGAAACAAAAGCAATATTTTTGCACTCCGTTTTGTATTTATTGAGACGATTCTCGGAAGGAGACTTTACTTTTAGAGGTTTTGGGGATTTTCGCAGCCCTGTAACTTGCTGGATGATCTTTTTTCGCAATTCACGCATAACGGAGGGTATGTTGTATCATTTGGACGGTGGCACTCGGAGTGATATGTTTACCAAAACATTCAACGCAACGCGGGTTCACATGGCAATTGCGCGCGCCATAGCCGAAGTTTTGGCAGTTATAACACTGCGCAACGACGTATGTCTTGTAGGGAGATTCTATCCTGATCCCGGATAGACTGCAAATGGATTTAATATTGAATATTGAAATTTAATATTGAAATTACGTCTTACCCTCGGGAGTAAGGTCTAATTCTAACATAAGAAGGTCCATGACGACGTTTGACCGCGGGTGGTGAAGCCTCGCACAGTGTTCACGGATATCCCTAAGATAGGATATCGGTCTTTACGGATTCGATATCTACCTCTTCAGGGATACCCATGCAACTCATCGTAATTTACGGTCCTCCAGGAGGACGTAGGTATGAAATTGAATGCGGCTATTCCGCAGAAAGTGTGTGAGTTCACGAAAGTTATCTACCGTGCTGACGGTTACGCGGATCCCAGTCGCGTATCTTTCGACCTGACGTCATAATACTTATTTTTGTGATGACGTCATGAACTTATTTACTTGCGCTTAGCTTGCTTTTTTCGTGGATGACAATTGGCGGTAGGGCTTTGGTCTAACGTTCAGCCATATAAATGTTTGAGGTTTCAACCTGCTCGGTAGCGGGCCTCTACCTAATTTTAGGAATGGTGAGGGAGAAGTGCGGTATTCGTCGCGGTTTACAGCAGTAGGGCATTTTTGCCCTTTTTCGGGAAACAACGGTTTCGAAACCGTCGTCATCTATATCGTCGCGGACGCGTTTGGCCGCCTTAGTAGTGTCGATACCATGAATAAGTTCTCCGATTCCGAGTCGGAGATATTTTCAGGCCACAATCTGCGGCAGAGGTAGATAGTGTCGGAGCAAGGTCATAAGGTAAGGTCAGTAATAGCAGGCGCGGAGCGCGGGCTGCATGGCGTTTTGAAGGTGTGCCTTGAAGTTCTTATATTTATTGTTTATTTCGCGAATATGTCGGGCATGTCGTGCGCATATACTCCTGTAGGGAGACGTCCATGTTTTAGGCCTTTGGGGGCGATCCCCTCCAGCGTGTGTAACAAATCTAGTCCTCCCCACCTGTGTGGGGTGGTGTGCCTGTTTTTAAGACTATGTGAGCACTTTAAGAGCGCTAGGTGTACCTAGCTGCCCCCTGTTGAGGCAAGCAAAAGTAAAATGAAATAAAAAATTGCGTGTAAAGTGTATAAAAAAACTTACGTGACTGGAGCCTGCCTAGAAGCACTCACTAAACTAACACTATTAAAGTCGCACGACGACACAGCACTAATTTGCTGGGGATTACTTTTACATGCGGAGCGCACTGTTATGTTCTAATTATTGTACAAAGAGACTGCACAAGTCAGCATTCCCGTTTTATATAAAAGTGTTGGCTTTAGCTAATACGAGGCAGTCAACCTCCATACTCGATTCAATCAACACGTTTTAATTGTTATAAAGTTGTGTATTGTTATAAATTTTTGCAGCCTAATAAAAGTGTTTTTTTAAAAAGGACCCACAGAGCGCCATCCTTACAAATTTGGTGTCAGAAGTGGGATATCCTAGGAAATAAATAAATAAGACTGGGATATCTATTAGGTGTTAGGCGCGCGTCGCATTCCGATTGTCGTGCTTCACCTTATATTTGGCTCTGTGGATGTAAGGTCCTTAACTCAGTGCAAGTGACAAAGGTGATCGACGGTCAGACTCCGCTATCAGCGTGAGCCCGCATCGCAAACCAAACACTCTTGTGCTGTCGTGGTCGACGGGTAAGCCTCCACCTCGAGTGTGAGCCCGCATCACATACGAAACATTCCTGTGCTGCAGTGGTCGACGGCAAGCCTCCACTCTCAAGTGTGAGCCCGCATCACATATACAACAATACCAACTTCCAAAATTTACCTCATTACTGTACATTTTTGACTCGCCACCAGCTCTAAATCATTTTCTCACGGTCAACGCATCGTGTCCTCGAATACAAGTCGTAATACGACTCCGAGTCACACGAAGTCACGTTGACGCCACACTACGAGCAACGTTGCGCGTTTCCATTGCGCAACACGACACGATCTTGGGAAAAGCCGTACTCCAAAATGTTCGTCAGTGTCTTACTACTGTGAGTTTATATTATATTTTTCAATAAGTCTAACGTTCAGTGAATATAGTGCAAGTGCTTTTTTTATTATTTCAGAACATTTTAATATTAATTATAATATTTTTATTTACAAATTGTGATTTAAAAAATATTTTTTACATATCTTTTGTTTGTCTCTGATGATCTGTACTGCATAAAATTTATAAATTTTAATGCCTCCCAAAAAAGAAGGGAAATCTGAAACCAGTCGCGATATTACAGATTCAATCGATTTTAACATGGCCGAAAAAATTCCTCTTTCCGTTTTAACTAAATTTATTAAGCCGTATAATGGAGACCGCGAGTCTTTGCCCGCGTTTTTGACGAATTGCGAAAATGCAATTTCATTAGCAAGTACAGACCAACAGAATGTGCTATGTAAGTATATAATATCACAACTCGAAGGAAAGGCACAATTGGCATGCTGTTTAAAATGTTTTGATTCTTGGACAGAGATCAAACAGTTTTTAAAAATAACTTTTGGGAGAAAAACCCACCCATTTACTAGTAGATTTACAAAATTGAAAACAATTACCTTCCGAAGATGTGATAAATATTCTATAGGATTGAATCGTGTCTAACACGATTGCAATCTGATATTCACTATAGTTGTGAAAATAAAACCGAACTTTTAGGCAGAATAGCTGCCATGGAAGATTTAGCTTTGAATACATTTTTACTAGGTTTAAATTCAAACTATTCTCATATTGTTCGCTGTAGGAATCCTAAATCTTTATCCGAAGCAATAACACATGCAACGGAAGAAGAGAAATTGTATAAATTGTCCCGTTTATCGAACAATTCGACACAAAAATTTTGTTCTAATTGCCAGAAATCTGGTCACAGTACTTCTGATTGTTATAAGAATAAAATTAAAAATTTTAAGCCTAAATTTCATAACATAAATTTTAACCCTAGTTTTTCAAACAATAATCATTATAAACCTAATTCTTTTAATTTTCATAAATCATGTGCGTACTGCAAAAAGCCTGGTCACTTAATACAGGAATGTCGCAAACTTAAATTTAAAACGACAACATGCGACCTAACATAAATAATCGACATTATCGAGGTGCACAAGCACAAATACTGTAAATTTAATTAGCGATCTTAATGAAAACAAACATTTAAACTAAAAACGGTTTCGGTGCCGTGTCTGCCGGAACCTCGTGATAGTATTATAAAAGACACGAAAACTCAAAATTTAATAAAAACCCGTGATCCTACATTTCATATAAAATCACGGAAGATACAAGATAATTATTTTATTAAAAAGAAGTTCTCTACTGAGTCTCATCTGAAGTCTCAAGGTCGTACCAGCTGTGGTCAATTCACTGTTGCACAGACTAATACACCTTTGACTCAGAATTATTTTAATGAGCAAAGCTCTAATACTCAGTATTCTAAAATTGATAAGCCTCGTGTTCATAAATTCTTATCATCAACACAGGTTAATGAAAGTTCAGAGACTTCTCGAATTAAAAATAATTCTAATATTTTATGTTCCAATTTTAAACGCAATCCTCTACCTCGTGATAATAATACGAGTTCTATTATTAAGGATTGTAAGAATAAGAAAATTTATGAAATGAATAATATTATTACTAAAGTTTCTTTGCCTAACGTTTCTTTGAAAACAAATTTTAACGATAAGCCCCTATGTTTTTTAATTGATACTGGTTCTTCAATATCCCTAATTAAACTATCTAGTTTGTCGAAACAACCAGTTCTGGGATCAGAAATTATAAAAATAAAAGGCTTAAGCGATAATGATTCATATTGTGAATCTTTAGGATCGACACAGATCGATTTTGAATATAGTATTTGTCCTCAGAAAAG
Organism: Lamproptera curius; assembly: GCA_029286875.1. Lineage (NCBI taxonomy): Eukaryota > Metazoa > Arthropoda > Insecta > Lepidoptera > Papilionidae > Lamproptera > Lamproptera curius. The sequence goes on from JAGSMT010001404.1 coordinate 62,869, forward strand.
AATGACCTTTAATTATATATTTCATGCAATTGATGATTCAATAAACCTAATATACGATGGTATTATTGGTAGTGATTTTATTCAACATTTCAAGATAGACGTACAGTATTCTACCAATTCCCTTGATTTAGAAGGTTATAAAATACCATTTATTTTAGTAAACCATCATATGTTATACCTCCACGGTCTGAAATGGTCATTGAGTGTCCAGTTTCTAATTTACACAATTTTGCAATCAAAAGGAAGCATTAGTTTTAGACAATAAAATTTGTGAAGGCCAATCATTCTAATTGTATAGTTACCTTAAAAGATAATAAGAGAGTCAATATTTCTGTTTTAAATACTACAGAGACTCCTATTGAAATAGATAATTTTCAAGTTGAATTATCTCCATTCGAGCTTCCATCTATTAAAACATCTGACACTCAACATGAAGTTATACATACATTAGATAGTTTTAAAATAGACCGTTCTCAAAAAGTTTTAGATCAAATTCGAAGTTCACATTTAAATTCGCAAGAAAAGAAAGCGTTAATGAACTGTTTATCACGATATACAGATATTTTTCATTTAGAAGGCGAACACTTAACGCATACCAATGTAGTTAAACATTCTATCAATACTGGGAATGCACCTGCTATTCACGTAAAACCATATCGCTTCCCAGAAGTTCACAAAGATGAAGTGGAAAAGCAAATTAATAAGATGCTTGACCAGAATATTATAAGACCTTCAACTTCACCTTGGAATGCACCCGTATGGGTAGTGCCGAAAAAGATGGATGCTTCCGGTAAACAAAAATGGCGGATCGTTATAGACTACCGTCAATTAAATGATGTCACAGTTTCTGAAATTTATCCGCTTCCTCTTATAAATGATATATTAGATCAATTAGGACATTCGAAATATTTCTCTACACTAGACTTAGCATCTGGTTTTCATCAATTATGTCTAGATCCTAAAGACGCTGAGAAAACAGGATTTAGTGTTACTACTAATGGCATATCTGGGCACTTTGAATTCACAAGAATGCCATTCGGTTTAAAAAATGCCCCAGCCACGTTTCAGAGGCTGATGAACGTAGTCCTTACTGGTTTACAAGGTTTACATTGCTATATTTACTTAGACGATTGTATTGTATATTCTCATGACATTGAATCTCATATTAAAAAGCTTGAACTTGTATTTTCAAAATTTAGAGAAGCTAATCTAAAGTTACAGCCCGATAAATGTGAATTTTAAGACGTGAAGTCGCTTATCTTGGGCATATAATTACGGATAAAGGTGTTTTACCAAACCCAGATAAGATTAAAGCTATCTCCGAATTTCCAAGACCTAAAACACCCAAAGACATAAAATCTTTTTTGGGTCTAGCCGGTTATTACCGAAGATTTATAGAAAATTTCTCCCATTTAACCAAACCACTAACTTTGTTATTAAAGAAAGACGCAATTTTCAATTGGACTCATGAACAAGAACAAGGGTTTAATGTTCTAAAACATAAGTTAATTTCTGCTCCACTACTTCAGTATCCAGATTTTACTAAAACTTTTATAGTCACTACAGATGCTTCTAACTATGCAGTAGGTGCAGTCTTATCACAAGGTGAAATAGGAAAAGATAAACCAATTTGCTATGCGTCGCGTACATTAAATAAACAACAAGGCAATTACTCTACTACTGAAAAAGAATTCCTTGCCATTCTTTTTGGTGTAAATACATTTAGAAAGAAAATAGTATCTTTATGGAAACAAATTTAAAATAGTAACGGACCATCGACCATTAACATGGTTATTTATTGCTAAGACCCAGGCGGTCGTTTACTTAGATGGCGACTATGAAATCATATATAAACCTGGTCGTAACAACTCAAATGCAGATGCGTTATCTCGAAATCCGGTTAATGCCATTTCTCATTCTAATGTTAATGATTCCTCATATGAACAACAATTTACACAAACTTTATCAAATGATACGCAAATTGAAGAACAAAATCAATGTTTGCACTTAGTAAAACAAAATTAATTGCTTGTCCGTTGTCTCAGACTTTTGATTACTCTATGCCACATTGCGAACAACTCATAACAGTGGCTGATAATTCCCTACTGTTGCGATCTTCCGAACGCGAATTGGAAACCGTACAATCAGTTAAATCAAAGGATAAACACTCTATTTCTTATACACTAAGGTTCATCATTACGACGAAACAAGTTATAAAACGATATACAATCTTTTACTTAAGTTAAGAAATATAATTATGTCTCAAAATGATTATCATAAGGAGCTCGCTATCTCAGACTTTTCAGAACCTTTAATAAATTAGCCTCATGTTAAAATTTAAATATTATATCTTACATTTTCATGGAACTAATATTAAAATTTATATATATAAAAATCAAATATTATATCCTACTCCAGTTGAAGTTCCAAATATTCTAAAGGAAAACCACGGACTACTATAGCTGGTCACCCGGGTATTAAACGCATGTACAATAGAATTAAACAATGTATTATTGGAAGAGTATGTTCAGATATAGAACGTTTTGTTAAGGATTGCAAATTATGTCAAATAAATAAGCCATTACGAACATGTAATAAGGCACCTATGGTTATTACCTCATCTAGTACCAAGCCATTTGAACGTTTAGCTTTAGATATTGTAGGTACTTTGCCCGAAGCGGGTTTACAAAAATTTAAATACATTTTAACTTTGCAAGATGATCTTACTAAATTTTCGGTGCCTATCCGATGATCACTTGTACCACGGATGAAGTAGCACGTAATTTAATTCATTCTTTTCATTATTTGGATTCCCTAAGATGATACTGACCGATCAAGGTACTTGTTTTACATCGCAGTTATTCAAAGAACTAACAACAATTTTAAAATTAAAATTTATTTTCAACTCCATATCATCCTCAAACGAATGGTGCACTAGAACGCAGCCATGCTACACTCAAGGAATATTTAAAATCTTTTGTGAACGAAAATCATGACGATTGGCATTGTTATTTAGCAACTGCAATTTTATCATATAATACAACACCACATTGCACTACGGATTTCACTCCATTTGAGTTATTATATGGTCATAAGCCAATCATTCCTAGTAGTATTTACGAATCAAATGACAGTACGACTTATCATGAGTATATTCGTGCTTTACAGTACAGAATGAAGTATTCTCGCGATAAAGCATTACAAAATATAAATAAAAGTAAAGAGTCTTCGAAAAGGTATTATGATAATTCTTCTAAAGAAAAAACATATAAAACAGGAGAATTTGTGTATTTGAAACAACATCATAGATTACGAAAAGCTTTGTCCCCCATATGGAAAGGACCATTCAAAATATTAAAAACACATGGCAAAAATAATGTTACTCTTTGCATTAATAGAAAACATGTGAAATATCATATTAATGAAATTAAACCTGCTTAAATTACAATTGTTTCAGGTTATTCTCTCATCCAAGTTTCTCAGAACCAATTCAACCTATTTTACATAGTCCGGGAATATACTTCGACCCGACTGCAATTGCATATTTTTATAATGACTTCTACAATGTTATTACCTATGTTAATGTTGTCCCAATAAAGCCTTATTTAGATAAAATACAAAAATCAATTACAAGTATTTCTAACTTTTGTGAGAAAGCTAAAAATTCAGCTGTTTTAGAAGTAGATTTCATGGATGCTATAAGTCCTCTAGAAATATTAATTAATGCTAATAATCTGAAATATGATTCATTGTCTCATCTTACTTCAGAAAAACTACCAAACCGATTTAAAAAGTCACTAGAATTTGGTGGTGAAATTCTAAAATTCTTTTTTGGCACATTAGATGCCGATGATGCAAGAAAGTATGATGAAGCAATTTCTACCTGCGAACAAAATGAAAATCGTTTATTTTCTTTAATGAAAGACAATATACATATTGTCCAATCAACTATAAATAATTTTAATGTTTCTATAAATAAGTTAAATGGTAATGAACTTAGATTAAATAAGCACATTGAAAAACTTAACTACATATTTCAAGAAAATTATAAAACTAATGTTAGTTAGTTAATGTAGAAAAATTAATTCTGTATTGAATATTATAGAAAGTTCATTGTTATCTTTATCTAATATTTTAGATACAATTTTGAATTCTATTTTATTTGCAAAAGCAAATATTTTGCACCCATATGTTTTAACTCCTACAAAATTATATAATGAACTGTATAACAGTAAAATTATAAAGAAAAATGTAGAGTTTCCTGTTTCATTATCTTTAAAAAATATTCATAATATTATTGACCTATCTAAACTTGTTTCTTATTTTTATAATGACAAATTAGTATTTGTTATTAAAATACCATTAATTAATCCTATTAAGTTTAACATTTATAAAAATTTACCTTTACCTACACCTCATGAAATAAATAATATTTTAACATATGTCCTTGTTCATACTTCTAAGTTATATATGGCTATATCAGATGATAGATTGAGTTATTCCTTGTTAGATAATATAAATGATTGTAAGAATGTTAATAATGAATATGTTATATGTCCATTACCCTCTATTTTATCCACAATTAATAATCCCTCTTGTGAAACAAAACTTTTAACGGAAATAACTTTAACACTTCCTGAAATGTGTGAACCTAAAACAATTTATGGTGACATTAATGTATGGCAAAAACTTAACGATGGAAGATATATCTATGTACAATCCAAGCCTCAGAAATTAACTTTAAAATGTGACAATGTAATAAAAGATTATACCTTAAAAGGTTCTGGATATTTATCATTGAAAAATAATTGTATTGCTTATTTTCAAACTTTGCAATTTTCACCATCTCAAAAATATAATAACACTATACCAAGCCAACTTAAAATTAACTTTAATATTGTAGAAGATGACTGTTGCAAATATAATATAATAAATAAAACATTACATACATTTACTCCTATTGCATTAACAAATATTGATTTAGAATCTTTAAATTTAGCTTCACATAAGTTAAATAAGTTGCAAGACCAAATTAATGAGGCCCAAAATCAATCTCATATTGTCAAGTATGGACATTACTATTCTACACTGACTTATATAATTGTTTGTGTTATTATTGTTTACATTTTATATAAATTATATAAAAGATGTTTTCCAAAATACTGTCATAATTCTTCTTGTTGCATTCAAATATTCAATCAGTGTTATAATAATAAACAACCTAGAATAAATAATTCTACGGTAAAATCTTCAATGGAATTAACTGACATTTCTGATGACTTTGAATATGACAAGAAATCAACAAAAAGTTTGCCAGAAATAGAAATTATTAAAAATAAAAATAAAGTAATCTTTAGACATGAGAGTAATCGAAATTTGACAAATTATTAAATATAAAATAACCAAATCGATTTATTAATTTCTATTTACCATAATTATTCTATTTTTATTGTTTTAATTTCTTTTTGTATTACTTAAGATTGACTTGATTATTTTATAGAAATTACTTTGTAAACGAGTTTTATCATTATATAATCGATAATTATAAATCTATTTTAAAATATTTTCTTTTTGTATTACTTAGATTAACTTGATTATTTTCAAGAAATTATTTTGTAAAACAAGTTTTACCTTTATAAAATCATAAATTGTTATAATGTTAATTTTTGACAATCCCAACTTTTTGAATTTTAATTTTTATTTTAAAATTTTGTTATATAGCCTTCGATTTTCTAAAAAGATAATCTCCGTCTTAAAGGGGGGAGATGTTATGTTCTAATTATTGTACAAAGAGACTGCACAAGTCAGCATTCCCGTTTTATATAAAAGTGTTGGCTTTAGCTAATACGAGGCAGTCAACCTCCATACTCGATTCAATCAACACGTTTTAATTGTTATAAAGTTGTGTATTGGTTATACCCTTGCAGCCTAATAAAGTGTTTTTTAAAAAAGGACTCCACAGAGCGCCATCCTTATAGCATCGAAGATATGTTGCCCGGTTCCGGTGGCTGCATCGGAGTTTAATGTCATCATCGGTATTGGTCATAATATTAGTACTTCTACCTGTTGATTATTGTAACACTCTAAAACTCCGGGTCAGTGACAAAAATTTCAACTTAACAAAATTATTAGTCTCTATTTATAAAAAAGTATACACAAGCCAAATGTAAAATCAGGACCATAGTAAGGTGAACTGAGCAAAGGCAGCCACAGGGACGTGAATACCGCCACCCACTCTTAAGAACCGGAACTGACAAAATTGGTTACATTTTGGAAGTGGGTCATCAAAATTATTTTGAGCCCGCTTAAGAAGATTATCATAATTCCTACCACCTGTTGGGGCATGGAATATTTATCTCACAAGACCTATATAGTACACAATTCTGATCAGTATTTTATAATAATGTCGCGTGAGCAATATGGAACCTGTGTGAAGAATTCATTGAAATGGAAATAAATCCACAAATAAGTCGACTGAGCGTTATCACACATTGAACCAACACAATCATTACCTGTGATTTGGACGACCCCATAACCCTCAATAAAAATATACTAATTTAATTCAAAGTATTTTTGATTATAAAACATTTTGAACTTCAATAGAAATTCCAGGCTGTTATATTCTCGTTCACATCCACCTGCCTGAAACCCCAATTAATGAAATGAAAAACAAAACTCAATAATGGAAAGTGGTAAGAGGTAAAGGGTACTATTACTGGCCAGGTTTTGCTCAAATTACTTCATTTTAAGAGGGCGTGGTGGCTGAATAGTATAAAGTTTATAGTATGCTTATGAATATGTCAGTGGAAGCAGTTATGTTAAAATATAGTACATATATACTTCAATAATATTCAACAAATTTAGCATAAAAAATAAACCGTTATACCTTATTTTGATTACCAACACAAAATTTTGACATTCAATAATGAATTGATTTTTCTTTAAATGAATGCACTTAAAATTAAATTTGTAAAACATTCATCATGGTATAAACAGCGTTATCGAAGTAATATATTTAACGGAAAGGCTTTGCTAAGGAAGGTATTATAATTCGCTCAATTTCGTCTTCTATCGTAGTTTTTAAATGTAAATTAATTCACAAATCAGCAATGAACATGGAACTACAACACCAATCTATATTACCGATAGAAACAATATCAATCAAAACATTTCTGAGTTGTCTTCAAAACCAGTAAAGTTAATGAGATACGTTATGCAAATAAATTCGCCACCAATTTCTGTATACCAGCGCCAGTCTTATTGTGCTGCAAATTACCGGCCAGAGACCAAAAATGCGCGTGAAAAAATGTTTTAAACACACAACTGAAAAGTTACAAATTTAATTCCATCATCATCAGCCTGTTAGCCCATTGCTGCACATAGCCTGCAAAATCCCAATGCATGCTTGCACAAGGGGGTATATGGACCGTATAACATGACGCTGAGTTTCAAATGCCTGCTGCTGGGTGGTAGGCTGACTATTTACATGCCGATCCGACGGGCTGATCAGCTCTTTATCACTTATCATAAGCACTTGGAGATCGACAAATTGTATTTAATGAGTGGTTTATAAAGGGTACAGGAGGACTTTGGGTAGAAAAGTTGAATTAAATTTTAAATGTAGCTTACTCCTTAGCTGAAATCGATATTGAATTTTCAAAAGTATATAGCAAGTTGTTATCTGTCACTTATGAACTCATAGTTTACTGTAAAAGATGTGATCAAGCCTCCAAACCAAAAAGTGATTAAAGAAATTTTGGCCCAACTATCACAAGTTTACTAATTCAATAATCATAAAGAAATATTTTAATAAACAGTCAAATCCTTGTTTATATTCATTATTTTTTAAGCTTTTATAATTTTTATAGAAAATCAACTTCTTTTAATGTATTTAGCTCACGTTTTGCAAGCTTTTTACAGTCCATTGATAGTATATCTTTATATGTTACAAAGGAATATTGTTATTAAACAATGTTTTTTTTTTAATTTGTACATATTCAAGAATATTTTTGTTCGTTACCATTATTTTGTAATTGATATATCCAACATTTAATTTTCTATCAAAAATAATTAAGTACTACTTAGAAGTAGTACAAAGTTAGAAGAAAGAAATTAAAGCAAGAAAAGTAATTAAAGCATTTTAAGCCCTCCGTTTTTGAACATTCTCAAAAGAAATTAAAACAAGATAATTCCTTTTACGATTTGGTGATTTATCAAAAGGCTATCAAGAATTGATTACATTTTTGTTTAATAATCAGAAGCCATGTGATTGAGTTCGGTCATTATTTTTACTACTTTCACTCACCGAGCTCATTAATACAACAAAATATAATAATAATATTGATATTTCTAAAGAAATAGTGAGAAAATATTAATAGGGTATCAGCGTAGTAGAAATAACTTTTAAGTTCTTAAAGTCAGTCGATATTTTAAACGTGCCTAATCAAAATGACGTAAATAACATTTTCTGCACTAAAATATAAGCTATGTAACAAATTATGCTCGAAGTTACAAAAATTATAGCTGTTTGCATTTTAAATTTGCTAGAGAACAGATATTTAGATGTTAAAGTACCACAAAGTATAAAAAAGTCCTTTTTTTGTATTTACCTATTGCTAAAAACAAAATCCTGCATATAGACTAACTGTATTAAGACTTTTTTATTAGCTTATTTTGGTCGCATCAAGTTTTAACTAAAGTATTTGGAAAAGTTTTGTTCACTTAAATATTTCTTTCTTCATACTTTTTAATCTTTACGCAATGAAACTTTTTTAAGTGATGAGAGGTAGACGTAAGTAGACATATCGGAATTTGACGAATGAGTCTACTTTAAAAAAAATAGTTTAAAATACACATTCATCAATGCCATTACACAAAATATGTAGGTTTTGTAAAAATGCCATTGAAGCTCACTTTTGTGTTTGGTGTTACAGTGCAATGATAGGATAATATACATATCTCGGAATTAAACGAATGAGTTTACTTTTGCAAAAAAAAAAAACAATTTAAATGCACATTCATCACACACACACAAAAATTTGTATTCTGCAAAAACAATATTGGGTATTTTTTTCATAGTGAACTTAAACCACAAAAAGATCCTTTTTATGCATAGTATAAAAAGTTTTGCCATAGACTTGGGTCACCCGGTAAACGACCTCAAAGGCGCATATTAGTTATATTTACCAGTATGGCTTCCAAGAATGACGTCTGGACGGCCTAAAACAAAGCTAAAAGGCACATCAATATTATTCAAAGAGTTCCTCACACGGGTAAGACAGAAAGTACTACTAAACTTCGCCTTCACTTTGGGATGCACTTAGTGAACACAAAATGGAGTAATTTTTTATAAAAACTACCGGAAGAATAGAATCACTCTGAGGATGAGCTTGCTACCCTTACTGCTAAGCATCCACTGAAGTCAAGGGAATCTATCTGTAAGCCCTGAACTGTAGCTTTATTTAACATTCCTAGCCATTACGCTGATTTCTGAGCAGGGTTTTCAGGATCAAACCAAAAATTTACCCTCTACTTTGTACTCTCTTCCCGGTTTATTCTTACGGAATGACCGCACCAGTAAGGGGGGGGGCGTCGCAATATACTTGAGGTTTTATCTCCCTTATAAAACCTTGGCTATTTCTTTCATCACTATCTCAGCCTCAGCCGAGTACCTCTTTCGCGAGGTGTCAATGAGAGGTGAAAAAAATGTAGTAGCCGTTGTTTACTGTCCCTCAAATGCAGATTACTTCACCGGCTTAAAGTTAGCCCTAGAATCTTTGGGTTCACAATATGCACACTTTGTTATCATGGTGATTTCAATACGAACCAGCACTTACCTAAATAGCCACGTACATGTAAACCCCTTCATATCGTTGAGTCAAGCTTTTTATGTGTTTTTTTTTTTTTTTTTTATGGCATACGCAGGCAGACGAGCAGTCGGGCCACCTGATGGGGTATGGCTCTGACACCCAGGACGTTGACACAACAACAGTGGTATCAAATGACGCGCTGCCTACCGTGACATGGTGGGTGTTAAGTCTTGTTTACCCAGTAACATTGCCACATGCAAGTCTCAAACCGGGACCCACCAGTGTTTTCACAACCGCTTCGCGCGGCAGAAATAGGCGGCACCCATGTGGTGGTGTTCACCCATTACTCCCGTAAACTTACCACCTAGGGACCTACCTTCAAATCAGTAGAGGCTTCATTCTTCATGTATTGTCTCTTCGCTGCCAACATCACAACCTTCCGGTAGCATACTTGGCTTGATCAACCCCCAACATCCTTCCTTCAGTTTCCTCTTATGGTCAACATCCAACACCTGGGTTTTTCTCTCCCACCCTGGACTGCAAGGAAACACCTGTCTCTGTGCCCCTTTATTCCTCTCCTGGCTGAATGGGCGTCTGCAGGACCCGCCTCCTCGCGCCAGGTAGAAGAAGAGTGACGTGTCTTCTGGCACCAGTCCCAGGCAAGGAACTGAAGCCATCAGGCACGCTATAATTCGCAAGATGTATCCAGCCTGCATGGCTCCGGATTGCCAACACCGTTCTCCTCAGTACTGCCGTACTTCCTTTGAGGGTGTCGGCCACATGGGTGCCCCGTACCGGACCATCGACTTAATGACCCGGCGTACAAGGTATGACAGGCCGCTGGTCTTACGGTGTTTGGGGAGCAGTCTGCCGCTGCTCAAGCACTCTTAGGCGCGAGGCGCACAAAATGAGCGTGAAACTTCCATCGGCGGTCTAGGACTTTCAGGCCGATATCATTCATCGCCCATTTGACGTCGACTATGTGGCGGGGTCCGCAGGCGCGTCCCGGAGGCCCATAAAAGTAAAGGGCTCCCGGATTTTCGAGCGCCACTCTGTCCCAGCCGCCGGATGCGCCCAATTACTGAGCGACCCCGGCGGCAGTGGCGAGAACGCAGCCCTGCGGAAAATTGGTGCCACGGGCAGTGACGAGGGTGTTGTCCGCGTTAAGGTGACGTCGATAGCGTCGATATTGCCGCTACGTAGCACCTGGAACTCAACGTACCACAGAAACGGTCCTAACACCGACCTTGTGTAACTTCCGCATGACACTGATAGTCCGGAGCCTATCTTGGCACGGAAACTCGACACGTCGATGCGACAGTAGGTCTCGATCACCTTTGCAGGTAGTGAGGCACCCTGTTGTATCGGGAGCACCTTTGTTGAGCGTCGTTGGCGATGTTGGAGTGACACCACCAAAACACTCCTCACCCCGAGACACCGCATCCTGCGTCAGGGACCCGACCCACAGCATCGCGTGACGGTCGATTGCCCTTTGCGGAAGCCATACTGGCCATTCCGCTAGATTTGGACCGATGCTTCAGAGCTGGACGATGCACACCACGATCCTCCTCTGTGAGTTTTCCCACATCGTCCAACAACACGATCGCCCAGGCGAGGGCGAGTCCGCAGGACGCTGCCCTTGATGAGGCGAGTCTGCCTGTCTTCCACCTCTGGTGGTATTAAGGCTTGAGCCAGACAGAAAAATATGGCCCCACCTGGGGCTCTCAGGGCGTCCTCTCTTAGGCTGAAGTGCCAACGCGTCCTGGAATGCCATCGTAATCTGTTTCTCACTTTTTAGAAGGGCTGCACCAAACTTCCTGTGGTGACTCTGGCGCTCTGGACCGGGCCGACCCCTCAATCCGGTGCCTGGGACCACTGAAGTGTGCCGCGTGCTCCTCCCCGTTGGGAATAAGCTGGTGATCGCCGCCGCTACCATCTGCGGCACCACTCCTCGGTGACTCGGGGCCAAGGACGTAGTTTCCCGTTCATAACCATTTTATAGGGCCGCCCCCACGTGATCACCGTCCAGCGCTAACTCCTCTTCTAGCCGCGGCGATTGCCCTGACTTTGTTCTAACTTGAGAGCTCAATCTTTGCCGAAAAGAGGCGAGCACCGCCCAGGGCCTGGTCTCGCGCCACGTCCTGCGCTGTGCCACTTACCCCGCAATGTGGCGATTTCAGATTCCCAGTACACTCCGGCGTTTAGAGGAGACGTTTGGCCTGGGACATTGACGCGTCGCACACCTAAGTCATTGCGTCCCGGGAGCCATTGTGCTCCCCTCCACCCCGGACAATTTCCCGCGCAGAAACCCACGACTGTGGCCAATTGCCGCCTCTGTGCAGCTCAAAGCGGTCCAGGCTCGAGGCGCAATCGGGGCCGTCACGTCCTCGGGTCCGCCAGGTATAGTGCTCAGGAGGCGGACAATTCTGAACCGGATGTAACGATGATCCGACAGGGTCTCGACGCCCGTCAACACCTTCCAGCCCTGTATTCAGCGGAGCTTGCGCGCAGGCTAGTGAACCATACATCAATGATCGATCTGCCCTGGGTCGCCGAACACACGTGCTTACTCGAACCCTGTTTAGGACTTACAGCCTGACCCAGACATCACCAGGCAAGTCCTTCCCGGCGCGTCAGCCGCAAACCCCGCCGGGTGATTTGGCGTTGTAGATCCCCTGGCACCAGCACAGGGCGTCCAAAGAATTGATCAGTGACCCCAGTCGGTCTAGGTAATTTCGAAGCTTCCATGCCAGAGATCTGCTTGGGAGAAAAGGCCGCTGAATGACAATATCTCCCAACAGGAGGCCGACGTAGCCTGACCCTCTCACATCCCTGGCTGAGAGGGACCCTAGCAGTCCCACAGACCAATGCCGCAGGCCGGCTGCGGTCCCCGGCCCAGTTACTGCTGGGAGAACGTAGTACGGTCTGAAACTACGGGTTACCTGAATTGACCACTGCGCTGGTTTCAAAGTCACAGATCCTGAGCTCCATGGAAGTGCTAAATAAATTACTTTTTATGGATTTTATCGCGTTTATTATAAGTATACATTTTAAAATTCCTGACGTTTCCAAAATCCTTTGAAAAATCCGTAAAGTAATTTTATTTAATGTATACATCTGGCGCAAGCACAGAACAATTATCTGGCGCAGTGGTTCAGATTTGTCTGCAGGATGTTTGAAGCGTGGGCCACAAGTTTATCGGACGGCCATTTGAGTCCATTCAGCCGGAAGGTTATTTCTGGGGCATTGGCTCTGCCCAGGCCCTCCTTCATTCGTCCGCCTCCTGTCGGCTTGATGGTCGTGCAGGCCGCACCCCCAACCGTAGCCAGCTGGCTTATTTGGGTTACGGTACAAGATACAAATGCGGCGCGGCCTGACAAATCCCCACTTGCGGCCCAGCCGCCACATCGTTAGCAGGCACCGGCTGCGGTCGATGGCCGAAACGGACTGCTCCGCCATGCAGCATTTCGCGAGGCAGTGGAAGCAGCGCATTGGGACGCGCCCCCAAGAAGCCTCTTCTACCTGCACTGAACACCACCCGATCAGAAGGCGCGCTTCACCTATCGATTATTTTGGTGTGGCTGCCATGGTAAGCAGTGTGCATTAATTACCTCGCCGAGACCCGTCCGGTCTGGGCGGATTTCTCCAACTTTACGGAGGTGACCGGGCAGCTGCCTTTTGCGCTACCGCCCTTGGGCCACCTCCGTCTTATCTACAGAATCATTCAGGCCCGAGATGCGAAGATCCGCGCACTTTTCGGGCCCGGATATTACAGCGTTTGGGCCAAATCCAATTGCTGCTTTTCTGCCAATTGGTTGGCTCTTATCACCGCTGGCGGGCCCCTGGAACCTGAGGATACAGGCTCCCCTGCTGCCGCTAAGGGAACTGGAGGCCATTAATAATAAAACTCTTCTCGTTTATACTTCTTATTAGCATCTTGGAGGATGTCAGAATATGTGACCTCTTTATCTCAGCTGCGCCGGTTGCATCTTTATCACCACAGCCGACGAGGGGCCCTTTAGTTTTGCATCCTCCTCGACTTGGGAGCGTCACGCACCTCTTCTCTGCTGGCCGCACGCAGTAGGGCAGCAGGATGCCAGCAGCAGCCCTACCACGCCGCACGTGGGGCCGCCCGCGATCGGCGGGCCAGTGAGGACGGAGCCGCTTCTCCGGCAGGTAGGCGGTCTGCAATGTCGTCGCGGTGGAGCCTGGGAGCATATCTACCCATGTCCACGATGAGGCGCCTCAGATTTGTTCCTCCTAGGTCCAGAAGTAAAGTCCCCTCAACGTGGACATCACTCAGCGGTATTCTCTCAACTGTCGCTCCTCCTTTCGCGGCTTGAGGCGTCGTACCTTCGAGGGCTCACCCGAGCTACCAGGAGCCCTTGTCGAGCATTTGCGATCTTGGCCGACTGGGTGGAGCGGTTCATCACATCCACCAACTGTTTTACGGCGTGAGGAGCACTTTAAGGCACGTACGTATACCTTCAGGTTGCCAGATCTTCTGGCAACCGGAAGATGATGCTCAGATTTCAAGCGCCATCTCCTTTGCATCCTCCGCCTTTAAGGCATCACAACCTCCATGGCTCTCGCCCTCCGAGCGGTTCTCTACTATTTATTCGAGCGTGCGGTCCTTTCTGCACGCTCTGCGGCCTTTGGGCCTTCCCAGTTTTTGCCAGCAGGACCAGACCGGTGGCAGGGGCCTGCTGGCTTCCCGCTATTCGACCGCGATCCCCGCAGCTGTCGCGGCTGAGCGTTTTATAAACGCCCACGTTCGTCCTGCATCAGAGGAGACGCAGTGGTCGCCCTTCCGCCGCCACCACCTTTGCGCTGGCTGATCCTCCGCTGAAGACCCACTTTGCCAGCCGTATCCCCCAGTGCGCGTTTCCTGTGTAGGGAATTTAAGGAAAACCCCGCGCCTTCATCTATCGGAGAGCCGGCCTCACCTGGTCTGCGCCTCTTTTCTTTCACCACGTCCTTCTGATAGGTTATCAGTGTCCGTATTGTCGCTGCTGTCACCGTTAAGTTTTCGATCCTACTTCTTGTTTTTTTTCTGGGGGCGTGTTTCATCCGCAACCTGGGTTGCGCCGGATGGGAGATCTGGCCAAAACCGGAAGATGGACTGTACTTTTTTTTTTTACTGTGGGGAAATGCATACGCATACCTGTCCTCGTGGGGCAAAATGGGTTATGGGACTGCACCGACTAAAACCACCACGTTGTTCCTTCCCGATGTTTTTTAGGTGGGGTCACAGGAACGTTTTGCACTCATCTGCAACCCCACCAGCGCTGGCCACCGAAGCAGTTCTATCCTCGGCTCTTATATTACGGCTACTCATGTCTTTCCCTCTGGGGCGCGTCGGAACTAGCGTCTCTGCTCGGCCCCAGTTAGCAATAAAGACTCCCCCCTCGAGTCTGTTACCAGCTATGTGGTTGTGTTTCCCAACCCACAATACGTTAATGATACTCCCCAGCCCCTGTAGCGGCGGCCCGGACGTGCCAAGCTCCATCGCTAGCTCCATTTCGGCCAGAAGAGGGAGAGATCGACGACACCATGCCGAATGTCCTCCCACGGCTCCCTCCACACTGCATCAGCGGTGTGAGCCCGCTGAGTCGGGTGGAGTGATAGGGAGAGCTGGCCTACGGAATACTGGACACCCTCCTCATGACTCTTCTTGTCAGGAAGTGACAGGAAGGCGGCACACCTACCTCTGCAACCTGTCCCTCGCACTCCTCTAAAGGCAGATCCAGCGGGGCTTGTTCAGCCTGCCTGAGCAGCCTCCACGGCCGGCCTTACACCTCAGGCCGGCTGTTCCTCTTAGCTTCCCCGCGGCCAACCCAGGTAGCCGCAGTACCGAGCCCCCACCGCTACGACAAAGCGGGAATCTGTTCGGGGAAGAATGGACTCACTTAACCCAACTACTTGTCCTCGGTAAATATAGTTGTCGTGACAACTTCGAGCACAGTATTTCCAACAACCAAATATGGAGGCATGACATGAGTTGTTACACATTCTTCGTAGTCGTCCATGGTCATCTATAGGATGAGTCCACAAACGTTGAAGCACAAAGGCATATTATACTCCTCAGTCTTCTGTGTTAATCTGCCGCTACGTAAATATGTGGTCTGGTGGTACTAAAGTTTTGGAAACCAGTTTGTTTGGGTGGCTAAAGCCAACGTCTGAAAGCGAGACGATATAGGATAAATTCATCGAGAATACAGGATATAATAGCGGCTCAGAAAAGGAAATCGGTCTAGAGTTCTTATACAGGCTTACCTTCTGGAAGAACAGCACCACCAAACTTCTCTCTCCGCGCTTTCCAAGCAAGTTATACCCACCCTGTAGGACAAGACTAAAGAGCCTCTGAAGGACTACATGTTCTTTAGTCCGCTTCAGAAGCTCTTCCGTAAGTCCGCCCTAACCAGGTGCTTTTCAAGTAAGTCGAGTGCCATCTGTATTTCGTCTAAACTGACGTCCGTGATATTTTCGGAGTTACATCGAATAGAGTTTTGTTTTGCGTCAGCACTGCATTACTAAGCGGTTCTGACAACGATGTGTACGGTTATCCGTAAATCTCGATCGCACTTCAAACCATTTTGTCCACTGGAAATGATATTCCACTATCGGTCTTCCACTTACCAAGCTGATTTTGCCTGATAATATTGCAGATTCCCTGGCGAAGACTGGCAACCTGGTTTCGTTCTATCACCGCCTTTATCACGGTATCTATGAAAGACGCGTTACGCCGCATCTACTTGCAGATCTATCTATTCCGCTGCTCAGATTCTAAGCACGCTTGTGAAAAATACTGTAGCTGTATCTTCCAATATTTCCATAAGTAAAGTTTCAAAGCATACACCTTACCATTAGGCTGATGGAGACAGGTGCAATTCACTGCTTAGCGAAGAAAAAAGGCGCTTCAGTAGCATATCTCCGTCGGTCCTCTGTTTAGTGAACTATTTATCCAATAAGAAGTTGTTTTAAACACAATTAATGGTGTTTTTGCGTTTAAAATTGTGACCCATATGTGTCTTCCAATAATATTTTTTTACATTGAATAATAAAAATGTGGTTTTAACAATATGTAGAAAACACAAATATATTTTTAATGTACATTTGTTTTTATGATGCTTACAACGCTTACGGTCACGGTGTTAAAGTAAAATAAAGATATATGTTCATCTAAACAGTAATTAAAGCAATGCTAATTTGGCTCATGATCGATAAAAATCGGTCAACAAAACCCTTTTATTCCAAACCCGTATGTTGCCTCATTTTAGAAAACGACGCATATTTAATGTCGATAATCAGCTTGGACATTTCAATAGGGCCAAGAGTCATGCTTAGAAGTGGATTACATGATGGCAAATTACTCACCTGGATAATTTTACGGATTGATAATTAAATATTTAAAAAAATTGGAGTGTCTGTTCGCATCGTTAAAATGACCGATTTTAGCTTAGTTACATATAATATAATACTTACATATACATTGTGATAAAAGGATGTTCAGTATTTTATTGAACTTTGACTGGTTCGTCTGTCTGTCTATGCTGTTTTAGTTTTACGGAATATTCAAAATAGTTAATGACTTTGATGGACTTTCCTGGAAAACATTTCATCTAACTTAGGATGTTAACCAAAATATATATATACAGCATGGGTGGATCATGATCATGGGCAATGCAGCTAGTATACCTGGTAAAACTCATATGTTTATTGTCATTATGAGCCTTTGGATTTAGAACATAATGTAGAATGACGAAATTAGTTAACTATTATTGTTCAAAAAATAACGTTTGTACAAAAGTATTTACTCCGTCATCCACTGAACCTCAATAAGGATCTAACGTCGGAGAGGAAAAAGAAGGAATAATATGGGTGCGTGAAATAATTAGTTGCACGTATCGAAATTAGAATGTTAAGATTGTATTCTATATATTGAACAAACATATTCAAAATCGTCTTCATCCAAAAATAGAAAATATTAAATTACTTATCGATTGTCAACGATAAAAAAAATTTAAAGTCAAAATTATTTGTTCAGTTAAGATTTTACAAAGCATTATGAACTTTAAAAATTTAGAAATGCAGTCAATCTTTCGAAAACGTCGCCTGGACCTAAAAGAAGTGCGCGAAATAAGCTCAATGCGACTATTTATTGATATTTACTTTACGAGTAACGACTAAATTAACACAGTCAACAACATTTACAAATATAAATAATGATATTTATAAAAAATCTTAAACAAAAGTAAAATCTTTAAAGTTTACAAGCGTGTGTTATCATTTAAAAGTAATTACAGTCCATAAAATTCAAACATACAAACGTTTCTTTACAACTATTGCCTCCTCCTGCTTATGTTACTTATTTATCAAATCTCAAAAAGATTCATTACTATCACGTTAACCCTCTTAGTTTGATGGCCCAAACTAAAGTGAGAAGATAAAGTGCGGCACATTTAACAACATATAAGCGTATTTTCCTGACCATGTCTCATAAATCTTCATGTTAAACAAAGTCAAACATCTAATGCAAAGCATCTTGCACGTTTCTAAGCCCATACTGATTTGAAAGATCTTTACATAGAATTGTTCAAGTAATGGATTAAATAAATAATTTTTCCAATACTACTTTTTTTTTTCATTGGAAGTAGTATTTGAAAAATTAAAAGTTATTATACTATTTCTTGCTCACGTCAAATAAGGTTACAGAATAGGTGCTTTCCCGCTAAAGTAGAAATCTGTTGTAATACTTTTGCTTTATACTATAAACTTTAAATGTCCAAAGCGGACATTGAAGTTTTTATGCACGTGCATTGAATATACATAGATGCTAGGTACAATGACGTACAACATTGATTATAGCATTTTGGTCTAGAATCGCAGATCCCCACAGGTTCGGGTAAATTAACTTGATTTCTAAAGATGTAAAAACAAATCTTGCTGTTCACATTGATTGAAGTTAAAAGTTTTGTATATTCAATTATTTATTGAAATCCCAAAGATATGGAATCTATATATTGATATCTCATATTCATATCTTTTAGGATTGTCTCTGTCAATCTTAGCTATCGGAGATTGCAAAAGAGACACAGCAGTAACTGTTCTGAAATTGTTTTAAAAAGCGTAAATATCCCTTGTTAGCTTAAGTTTGATAATTATATTTTTTTAACTTATTAGTTTTGTTCCGTTTACTTAGTTTCTATATTATTATTTATAAGTTTTAAAATATTTGAAAATGGTGGATTTAGCCAAATAGCAAAATATTTTCTATATTTTAAAGTATGGGGGTAATATCTCGCGTATTTGCTGCAAATCAACAGTGTGTAAACACTACCGTCTTCCGGTTTAGCGACACCTCGTTGCCGGCACAATAACAGTGGTAAAGAAAATATAACAGCACAGGGCGGCAGTTTATTTCTAGCGTCTCGTCGCTTTCATGATATCGCGTAAGATATTACTTATTACTAGGTGAACATCATGTTTGTTCTGCTTTAACAATCAAAACAAAAATACATGTTCTAGGATTTGTGATAAAAGAGTTAGTATGATAATAAACATCACTATTAAATTTGTTAAAAGCATTCACTAAAAGTCACGAAAACTGGATTTCACCTGTTGAATAAATAATTGAACATGGTGTTGTCATATATAAAAGTTTTAATTATATTAAAACATAAAACATAGCAGGAAAATTACTACACAAGCAACCTCCCTAAATAATCTCTGAAAATTATTTATTGTCACAATATTTTTGACATGAAAGTTTATTCTAGGTTGTATAATGACCATGTCATATATGACATGGTACCATTTAGACATGATTTTGGGTGTATTTTTCTTTATTTAAAATCTAACAGTAAACTGATATCCTTCAAGCTTATACCTCACGTATTAACGTAGTTTGTAACGAGGATCAACGAAATAAATTCATTTCATTAATCAAAACAGGGAAGCACGTGACACTGATAGAAAAGATAGAAGCTCCTAAATAACTTTGTGTGAAAATAAGCTGCAAAAAACCCGCAGGAATATGGAGAGACCTAGGGAACCTATCAATCATACCGAATGCGAACTGTGCCTTTCCATGCGAGAGACTAAGTGAGACGTTGCTCATATATTTTCCTGTGATGGAGTTACCCGCAAGAAAATTTCTTCATTATTTTAAATATGTTTTCATTTAAAATAATAATGGTTTCTATAGTTTTTTTTCACTTAACATTATGAAATTTCTATAAATTTTTCGGTTATACATTAGGGTAAAATACGTGTACAATAAAATATTTTCCGATCTACAAGCAATCTATTAATGGCCTCTTTAATCTTTCAGATCTGCTAATAGAATCTCTGCACCTATTAATATACGCCGGTTCCGTTTGGGTCAAATATTATTAACTGATTTAGCGCTTCGGTTCTTTCCTTAACACCGTCAGCCTTAGTAACACTAAGTATGTATTTTGGGTAATTTTTTATCTTTTCGAATCGTAAAATTATCTTTGTTCAGAACTTGAGGATGGTTGTTAAAGGAGCATGTATGACAGCGATAATTATTTCTTTTCAGGGTAACACTTTATTTTATTTAATTGGCCTAATTGCCATTTTATTGCTCAAACCCGCTCAAGATTGAAAGAGCTTATGGTTGCGGTAGTAATAAATCGAGAAAAAACTTTATAATTAAGGTACAATATCACAGGAATGTCTTGAAATATAAAAGGATAACGTATACTGTTATAAGTTTTTAGCTTTAGGTAAACGGGGAACTTTTTGTTATAAACTTATATTTCAAATGCAGTTTCGTAAGTAAATGTAACGATACGTTTAAAATTTTGTTAAATAAAGAAGCCAAAAACTTAAGTTTTGTCCGTTTCTTAATTATTTCAATGGAATCATTTAAGCAATTTCAAATTGTTCTGTAAAATACTTATATAAGTTTTCACGGTAAATAAGTAATTTCTTGCAATACATAGTATCTATTGAACACTTAAACTGTTTAGTTGAACATGTTATGTCCATTTCGTACCATTCAAACAAATTCATAATTTGATTTCCAATGAATTTAATAAACATCTGAAGTATTAGAAGAATATTTAAAACCCGCTATTTATATTTAACTTAACGCTTTCTTCAGTTACGGAAAGCTGTTGGCTTTACATGGTAAGTAACTTCACAAAGCGTTATTTTATCATCAGCTCATCACCATCAGCCCAAAGCCAATCCATTGCTACCACGATCTTACCCAATGCACATGTCACCGATTGCGACCTCGGTCATTCCTATCCACACTCCCAGTCCGGCCACTTTGCAAATGTCGTCACTCATCTCTTGCCGCAGGGCGTTATTTACTTGAAGTAATAAACACAATTTCATCCATTTTATACTAATAGTGTAAATAAAACCTGTGGCGGCTGGCATTTATTTGGAACATAATAATGTGATGACAATGTGTATCAGCCTATACTTGTCAGTCATTTTCTAAAGATTTAAATCGCATAATAAGCACTCGCGAAAAATGTAAGTTAAATACTTTTTAACTGACATCCCAAAAGAAGGAGGTAATCAATTCGGAACTAATGATTTTTGTCATAAGCCCCTAATGCATGCCACTGCTTCCGATCTTGGGTATTCTCATCCAGCCCATGCCACCGCCAACTGAATGTTGTCAATCTATCTGCCATCACTCCAGAACTTTCCGTCTCTCCTTGCGGTCGTTAGTTCTGTATTTTCAAATCGGCCCAATTTCAGTCAGGGAACTGTAATACATCTGTGATTCTGGTTTTCAGACGGATCACATCATTTCTGATGAAGTCCTTTAGAGATGTCTTTGAGCCTTCTCACAATTCTGGCTAGTAAAATCTTCACGGGAATTCAACTTGACATTTCTGATGACTGAATACGGCAAGAATCAACAAAAGCTCACAGAAATAGAAATTATCAAAAATAAAAATAAAGTACCTTTAGACATGAGATAAATTGAAATTTTATTAAATTATTAAACATAAATAACTAAATCGATTTATTAATTTCTATTTACCTACTGTCATTCTATTTTATTGTTTTAATTTCTTTGTATTACTGAATTTGACTTGATTATTTTATAGAAATTACTTTGTAAACGAGAGTTTTATCATTATATAACCTAGATAATTATAAACTATTTTTTAAATATTTTTGTATTACTAAATAACTTGATTATTTTCAAGAAATTATTTTGTAAATGTTTTACCTTATAAAATCATAAATTGTTATAATGTTAATTTTTGATAACTTAACTTTTTGAATTTTAATTTTAATTTTGTGTAATTTATTATATAGTCTCTCTGGATTTTCTTAAAGATAATCATCTTAAAGGGGGGAGATGTTATGTTCTAATTATTGTACAAAAGAGACTGCACAATGTCAGCATTCCGCTTATGATAAAAGCATGTTAGCTAATACGAGGCAGTCAACCTCCATACTGATTCAATCAACACGTTTTAATTGTTATAAAGCTGTGCATTGGTTATACCCTTGCAGCCTAATAAAGTGTTTTTTAAAAAAGGACTCCACAGAGCGCCATCCTTATAGCATCGAAGATATGTTGCCCGGTTCCGGTGGCTGCATCGGAGTTTAATGTCATCATCGGTATTGGTCATAATATTAGTACTTCTACCTGTTGATTATTGTAACACTCTAAAACTCCGGGTCAGTGACAAAAATTTCAACTTAACAAAATTATTAGTCTCTATTTATAAAAAAGTATACACAAGCCAAATGTAAAATCAGGACCATAGTAAGGTGAACTGAGCAAAGGCAGCCACAGGGACGTGAATACCGCCACCCACTCTTAAGAACCGGAACTGACAAAATTGGTTACATTTTGGAAGTGGGTCATCAAAATTATTTTGAGCCCGCTTAAGAAGATTATCATAATTCCTACCACCTGTTGGGGCATGGAATATTTATCTCACAAGACCTATATAGTACACAATTCTGATCAGTATTTTATAATAATGTCGCGTGAGCAATATGGAACCTGTGTGAAGAATTCATTGAAATGGAAATAAATCCACAAATAAGTCGACTGAGCGTTATCACACATTGAACCAACACAATCATTACCTGTGATTTGGACGACCCCATAACCCTCAATAAAAATATACTAATTTAATTCAAAGTATTTTTGATTATAAAACATTTTGAACTTCAATAGAAATTCCAGGCTGTTATATTCTCGTTCACATCCACCTGCCTGAAACCCCAATTAATGAAATGAAAAACAAAACTCAATAATGGAAAGTGGTAAGAGGTAAAGGGTACTATTACTGGCCAGGTTTTGCTCAAATTACTTCATTTTAAGAGGGCGTGGTGGCTGAATAGTATAAAGTTTATAGTATGCTTATGAATATGTCAGTGGAAGCAGTTATGTTAAAATATAGTACATATATACTTCAATAATATTCAACAAATTTAGCATAAAAAATAAACCGTTATACCTTATTTTGATTACCAACACAAAATTTTGACATTCTAATAATGAATTGATTTTTCTTAATGAATGCACTTAAAATTGAATTTAAAACATTCATCATAGTATAAACAGCGTTATCGAAGTAATATATTTAACGGAAAGGCTTTGCTAAGGAAGGTATTATAATTCGCTCAATTTCGTCTTCTATCGTAGTTTTTAAATGTAAATTAATTCACAAATCAGCAATGAACATGGAACTACAACACCAATCTATATTACCGATAGAAACAATATCAATCAAAACATTTCTGAGTTGTCTTCAAAACCAGTAAAGTTAATGAGATACGTTATGCAAATAAATTCGCCACCAATTTCTGTATACCAGCGCCAGTCTTATTGTGCTGCAAATTACCGGCCAGAGACCAAAAATGCGCGTGAAAAAATGTTTTAAACACACAACTGAAAAGTTACAAATTTAATTCCATCATCATCAGCCTGTTAGCCCATTGCTGCACATAGCCTGCAAAATCCCAATGCATGCTTGCACAAGGGGGTATATGGACCGTATACCACGACGCTGGTCAAATGCCTGCTGCTGGGTAGGCCGACTATTTACATGCCCATCCGACGGGCTGATCAGCTCTTTATCACTTATCATAAGCACTTGGAGATCGACAAATTGTATTTAATGAGTGGTTTATAAAGGGTACAGGAGGACTTTGGGTAGAAAAGTTGAATTAAATTTTAAATGTAGCTTACTCCTTAGCTGAAATCGATATTGAATTTTCAAAAGTATATAGCAAGTTGTTATCTGTCACTTATGAACTCATAGTTTACTGTAAAAGATGTGATCAAGCCTCCAAACCAAAAAGTGATTAAAGAAATTTTGGCCCAACTATCACAAGTTTACTAATTCAATAATCATAAAGAAATATTTTAATAAACAGTCAAATCCTTGTTTATATTCATTATTTATCTGGCTTTAAGTACTTTTATAGAAAATCAACTTCTTTTAATGTATTTAGCTTACGTTTTGCAAGCTTTTTACAGTCTTGATAGTATACCTTTATATGTTAGCAGCGAATAAGTGTTAATTAAAATAATGGTTTTTTTTTTAATTTGTACATATTCAAGAATATTTTTGTTCGTTACCATTATTTTGTAATTGATATATCCAACATTTAATTTTCTATCAAAAATAATTAAGTACTACTTAGAAGTAGTACAAAGTTAGAAGAAAGAAATTAAAGCAAGAAAAGTAATTAAAGCATTTTAAGCCCTCCGTTTTTGAACATTCCTCAAAAGAAATTAAAAATAAGATAATTCTTACAACGGCGATTTGTCAAAAAGCTATCGAGAATTGATTACATTTCTTTTGTTTAATAATCAGAAGCCATGTGATTGAGTTCGGTCATTATTTTTACTACTTTCACTCACCGAGCTCATTAATAAAACAAAATGTAATATAAAAATTGATATTTCTAAATACATAGTGAGAAAATATTAATAAGTTATCAGCGTAGTATAATAACTTTTTAGTTCTTAAAGTCAGTCGATATTTTAAACGTGCCTAGTCAAAATGACGTAAATAACATTTTCTGCACTAAAATATAAGCTATGTAACAAATTATGCTCGAAGTTACAAAAATTATAGCTGTTTGCATTTTAAATTTGCTAGAGAACAGATATCTATAGATTTTAAAGTACCACAAAGTATAAAAAAATCCTTTTTTTGTATTTACCTATTGCTAAAAACAAAATCCTGCATATAGACTAACTGTATTAAGACTTTTTTATTAGCTTATTTTGGTCGCATCAAGTTTTAACTAAAGTATTTGGAAAAGTTTTGTTCACTTAAATATTTTTTCTTCATACTTTTTACGCAATGAAACTTTTTTAAGTGATGAGAAGTAGACGTAAGTAGACATATCGGAATTTGACGAATGAGTCTACTTTAAAAAAAATAGTTTAAAATACACATTCATCAATGCCATTACACAAAATATGTAGGTTTTGTAAAAATGCCATTGAAGCTCACTTTTGTGTTTGGTGTTACAGTGCAATGATAGATAATATACATACTTGGAATCTCAACGAATGAGTTTACTTTGCAAAAAAAAAAAACAATTTAAAATGCACATTCATCACACACACACAAAAATTTGTATTCTGCAAAAACAATATTGGGTATTTTTTTCATAGTGAACTTAAACCACAAAAAGATCCTTTTTATGCATAGTATAAAAAGTTTTGCCATAGACTTGGGTCACCCGGTAAACGACCTCAAAGGCGCATATTAGTTATATTTACCAGTATGGCTTCCAAGAATGACGCTGTAGTGGCTAAAACAAAGCTAAAAAGGCACTTCAATATTATTTCAAAGAGTTCTCACACGGTAAGACAGAAAGTACTACTAAACTTCGCCTTCACTTTGGGATGCACTTAGTGAACACAAAATGGAGTAATTTTTTATAAAAACTACCGGAAGAATAGAATCACTCTGAGGATGAGCTTGCTACCCTTACTGCTAAGCATCCACTGAAGTCAAGGGAATCTATCTGTAAGCCCTGAACTGTAGCTTTATTTAACATTCCTAGCCATTACGCTGATTTCAGCAGGGCTCTTCTGTGGATCAAACCAAAAATTTACCCTCTACTTTGTACCTCTTCCCGGTTTATACTTACGGAATGACCGCCTGCACCAGTAAGGGGGGGGGCGTCGCAATATACTTGAGGTTTTATCTCCCTTATAAAACCTTGGCTACTTCTTTCATCACTAACTCAGCCTCAGCCGAGTACCTCTTTCGCGAGGTGTCACTGAGAGGTGAAAAAAATATTGTAGCCGTTGTTTACTGTCCCCCAAATGCAGATTACTTCACTGGCTTAAAGTTAGCCCTAGAATCTTTGGAGCTCATAATACACACTTTGTTATCATGGTGATTTGGCCACTGAACCAGCACTTTACCTAAATAGCTACGTACATGTAAACCCCTTCATATCGTTGAGTCAAGTTTTATGTGTTTTTTATTTTTATGGCATACGCAGGCAGACGAGCAGTCGGGCCACCTGATGGGGTATGGCTCTGACACCCAGGACGTTGACACAACAACAGTGGTATCAAATGACGCGCTGCCTACCGTGACATGGTGGGTGTTAAGTCTTGTTTACCCAGTAACATTGCCACATGCAAGTCTCAAACCGGGACCCACCAGTGTTTTCACAACCGCTTCGCGCGGCAGAAATAGGCGGCACCCATGTGGTGGTGTTCACCCATTACTCCCGTAAACTTACCACCTAGGGACCTACCTTCAAATCAGTAGAGGCTTCATTCTTCATGTATTGTCTCTTCGCTGCCAACATCACAACCTTCCGGTAGCATACTTGGCTTGATCAACCCCCAACATCCTTCCTTCAGTTTCCTCTTATGGTCAACATCCAACACCTGGGTTTTTCTCTCCCACCCTGGACTGCAAGGAAACACCTGTCTCTGTGCCCCTTTATTCCTCTCCTGGCTGAATGGGCGTCTGCAGGACCCGCCTCCTCGCGCCAGGTAGAAGAAGAGTGACGTGTCTTCTGGCACCAGTCCCAGGCAAGGAACTGAAGCCATCAGGCACGCTATAATTCGCAAGATGTATCCAGCCTGCATGGCTCCGGATTGCCAACACCGTTCTCCTCAGTACTGCCGTACTTCCTTTGAGGGTGTCGGCCACATGGGTGCCCCGTACCGGACCATCGACTTAATGACCCGGCGTACAAGGTATGACAGGCCGCTGGTCTTACGGTGTTTGGGGAGCAGTCTGCCGCTGCTCAAGCACTCTTAGGCGCGAGGCGCACAAAATGAGCGTGAAACTTCCATCGGCGGTCTAGGACTTTCAGGCCGATATCATTCATCGCCCATTTGACGTCGACTATGTGGCGGGGTCCGCAGGCGCGTCCCGGAGGCCCATAAAAGTAAAGGGCTCCCGGATTTTCGAGCGCCACTCTGTCCCAGCCGCCGGATGCGCCCAATTACTGAGCGACCCCGGCGGCAGTGGCGAGAACGCAGCCCTGCGGAAAATTGGTGCCACGGGCAGTGACGAGGGTGTTGTCCGCGTTAAGGTGACGTCGATAGCGTCGATATTGCCGCTACGTAGCACCTGGAACTCAACGTACCACAGAAACGGTCCTAACACCGACCTTGTGTAACTTCCGCATGACACTGATAGTCCGGAGCCTATCTTGGCACGGAAACTCGACACGTCGATGCGACAGTAGGTCTCGATCACCTTTGCAGGTAGTGAGGCACCCTGTTGTATCGGGAGCACCTTTGTTGAGCGTCGTTGGCGATGTTGGAGTGACACCACCAAAACACTCCTCACCCCGAGACACCGCATCCTGCGTCAGGGACCCGACCCACAGCATCGCGTGACGGTCGATTGCCCTTTGCGGAAGCCATACTGGCCATTCCGCTAGATTTGGACCGATGCTTCAGAGCTGGACGATGCACACCACGATCCTCCTCTGTGAGTTTTCCCACATCGTCCAACAACACGATCGCCCAGGCGAGGGCGAGTCCGCAGGACGCTGCCCTTGATGAGGCGAGTCTGCCTGTCTTCCACCTCTGGTGGTATTAAGGCTTGAGCCAGACAGAAAAATATGGCCCCACCTGGGGCTCTCAGGGCGTCCTCTCTTAGGCTGAAGTGCCAACGCGTCCTGGAATGCCATCGTAATCTGTTTCTCACTTTTTAGAAGGGCTGCACCAAACTTCCTGTGGTGACTCTGGCGCTCTGGACCGGGCCGACCCCTCAATCCGGTGCCTGGGACCACTGAAGTGTGCCGCGTGCTCCTCCCCGTTGGGAATAAGCTGGTGATCGCCGCCGCTACCATCTGCGGCACCACTCCTCGGTGACTCGGGGCCAAGGACGTAGTTTCCCGTTCATAACCATTTTATAGGGCCGCCCCCACGTGATCACCGTCCAGCGCTAACTCCTCTTCTAGCCGCGGCGATTGCCCTGACTTTGTTCTAACTTGAGAGCTCAATCTTTGCCGAAAAGAGGCGAGCACCGCCCAGGGCCTGGTCTCGCGCCACGTCCTGCGCTGTGCCACTTACCCCGCAATGTGGCGATTTCAGATTCCCAGTACACTCCGGCGTTTAGAGGAGACGTTTGGCCTGGGACATTGACGCGTCGCACACCTAAGTCATTGCGTCCCGGGAGCCATTGTGCTCCCCTCCACCCCGGACAATTTCCCGCGCAGAAACCCACGACTGTGGCCAATTGCCGCCTCTGTGCAGCTCAAAGCGGTCCAGGCTCGAGGCGCAATCGGGGCCGTCACGTCCTCGGGTCCGCCAGGTATAGTGCTCAGGAGGCGGACAATTCTGAACCGGATGTAACGATGATCCGACAGGGTCTCGACGCCCGTCAACACCTTCCAGCCCTGTATTCAGCGGAGCTTGCGCGCAGGCTAGTGAACCATACATCAATGATCGATCTGCCCTGGGTCGCCGAACACACGTGCTTACTCGAACCCTGTTTAGGACTTACAGCCTGACCCAGACATCACCAGGCAAGTCCTTCCCGGCGCGTCAGCCGCAAACCCCGCCGGGTGATTTGGCGTTGTAGATCCCCTGGCACCAGCACAGGGCGTCCAAAGAATTGATCAGTGACCCCAGTCGGTCTAGGTAATTTCGAAGCTTCCATGCCAGAGATCTGCTTGGGAGAAAAGGCCGCTGAATGACAATATCTCCCAACAGGAGGCCGACGTAGCCTGACCCTCTCACATCCCTGGCTGAGAGGGACCCTAGCAGTCCCACAGACCAATGCCGCAGGCCGGCTGCGGTCCCCGGCCCAGTTACTGCTGGGAGAACGTAGTACGGTCTGAAACTACGGGTTACCTGAATTGACCACTGCGCTGGTTTCAAAGTCACAGATCCTGAGCTCCATGGAAGTGCTAAATAAATTACTTTTTATGGATTTTATCGCGTTTATTATAAGTATACATTTTAAAATTCCTGACGTTTCCAAAATCCTTTGAAAAATCCGTAAAGTAATTTTATTTAATGTATACATCTGGCGCAAGCACAGAACAATTATCTGGCGCAGTGGTTCAGATTTGTCTGCAGGATGTTTGAAGCGTGGGCCACAAGTTTATCGGACGGCCATTTGAGTCCATTCAGCCGGAAGGTTATTTCTGGGGCATTGGCTCTGCCCAGGCCCTCCTTCATTCGTCCGCCTCCTGTCGGCTTGATGGTCGTGCAGGCCGCACCCCCAACCGTAGCCAGCTGGCTTATTTGGGTTACGGTACAAGATACAAATGCGGCGCGGCCTGACAAATCCCCACTTGCGGCCCAGCCGCCACATCGTTAGCAGGCACCGGCTGCGGTCGATGGCCGAAACGGACTGCTCCGCCATGCAGCATTTCGCGAGGCAGTGGAAGCAGCGCATTGGGACGCGCCCCCAAGAAGCCTCTTCTACCTGCACTGAACACCACCCGATCAGAAGGCGCGCTTCACCTATCGATTATTTTGGTGTGGCTGCCATGGTAAGCAGTGTGCATTAATTACCTCGCCGAGACCCGTCCGGTCTGGGCGGATTTCTCCAACTTTACGGAGGTGACCGGGCAGCTGCCTTTTGCGCTACCGCCCTTGGGCCACCTCCGTCTTATCTACAGAATCATTCAGGCCCGAGATGCGAAGATCCGCGCACTTTTCGGGCCCGGATATTACAGCGTTTGGGCCAAATCCAATTGCTGCTTTTCTGCCAATTGGTTGGCTCTTATCACCGCTGGCGGGCCCCTGGAACCTGAGGATACAGGCTCCCCTGCTGCCGCTAAGGGAACTGGAGGCCATTAATAATAAAACTCTTCTCGTTTATACTTCTTATTAGCATCTTGGAGGATGTCAGAATATGTGACCTCTTTATCTCAGCTGCGCCGGTTGCATCTTTATCACCACAGCCGACGAGGGGCCCTTTAGTTTTGCATCCTCCTCGACTTGGGAGCGTCACGCACCTCTTCTCTGCTGGCCGCACGCAGTAGGGCAGCAGGATGCCAGCAGCAGCCCTACCACGCCGCACGTGGGGCCGCCCGCGATCGGCGGGCCAGTGAGGACGGAGCCGCTTCTCCGGCAGGTAGGCGGTCTGCAATGTCGTCGCGGTGGAGCCTGGGAGCATATCTACCCATGTCCACGATGAGGCGCCTCAGATTTGTTCCTCCTAGGTCCAGAAGTAAAGTCCCCTCAACGTGGACATCACTCAGCGGTATTCTCTCAACTGTCGCTCCTCCTTTCGCGGCTTGAGGCGTCGTACCTTCGAGGGCTCACCCGAGCTACCAGGAGCCCTTGTCGAGCATTTGCGATCTTGGCCGACTGGGTGGAGCGGTTCATCACATCCACCAACTGTTTTACGGCGTGAGGAGCACTTTAAGGCACGTACGTATACCTTCAGGTTGCCAGATCTTCTGGCAACCGGAAGATGATGCTCAGATTTCAAGCGCCATCTCCTTTGCATCCTCCGCCTTTAAGGCATCACAACCTCCATGGCTCTCGCCCTCCGAGCGGTTCTCTACTATTTATTCGAGCGTGCGGTCCTTTCTGCACGCTCTGCGGCCTTTGGGCCTTCCCAGTTTTTGCCAGCAGGACCAGACCGGTGGCAGGGGCCTGCTGGCTTCCCGCTATTCGACCGCGATCCCCGCAGCTGTCGCGGCTGAGCGTTTTATAAACGCCCACGTTCGTCCTGCATCAGAGGAGACGCAGTGGTCGCCCTTCCGCCGCCACCACCTTTGCGCTGGCTGATCCTCCGCTGAAGACCCACTTTGCCAGCCGTATCCCCCAGTGCGCGTTTCCTGTGTAGGGAATTTAAGGAAAACCCCGCGCCTTCATCTATCGGAGAGCCGGCCTCACCTGGTCTGCGCCTCTTTTCTTTCACCACGTCCTTCTGATAGGTTATCAGTGTCCGTATTGTCGCTGCTGTCACCGTTAAGTTTTCGATCCTACTTCTTGTTTTTTTTCTGGGGGCGTGTTTCATCCGCAACCTGGGTTGCGCCGGATGGGAGATCTGGCCAAAACCGGAAGATGGACTGTACTTTTTTTTTTTACTGTGGGGAAATGCCTACGCATACCTGTCCTCGTGGGGCAAAATGGGTTATGGGACTGCACCGACTAAAACCACCACGTTGTTCCTTCCCGATGTTTTTTAGGTGGGGTCACAGGAACGTTTTGCACTCATCTGCAACCCCACCAGCGCTGGCCACCGAAGCAGTTCTATCCTCGGCTCTTATATTACGGCTACTCATGTCTTTCCCTCTGGGGCGCGTCGGAACTAGCGTCTCTGCTCGGCCCCAGTTAGCAATAAAGACTCCCCCCTCGAGTCTGTTACCAGCTATGTGGTTGTGTTTCCCAACCCACAATACGTTAATGATACTCCCCAGCCCCTGTAGCGGCGGCCCGGACGTGCCAAGCTCCATCGCTAGCTCCATTTCGGCCAGAAGAGGGAGAGATCGACGACACCATGCCGAATGTCCTCCCACGGCTCCCTCCACACTGCATCAGCGGTGTGAGCCCGCTGAGTCGGGTGGAGTGATAGGGAGAGCTGGCCTACGGAATACTGGACACCCTCCTCATGACTCTTCTTGTCAGGAAGTGACAGGAAGGCGGCACACCTACCTCTGCAACCTGTCCCTCGCACTCCTCTAAAGGCAGATCCAGCGGGGCTTGTTCAGCCTGCCTGAGCAGCCTCCACGGCCGGCCTTACACCTCAGGCCGGCTGTTCCTCTTAGCTTCCCCGCGGCCAACCCAGGTAGCCGCAGTACCGAGCCCCCACCGCTACGACAAAGCGGGAATCTGTTCGGGGAAGAATGGACTCACTTAACCCAACTACTTGTCCTCGGTAAATATAGTTGTCGTGACAACTTCGAGCACAGTATTTCCAACAACCAAATATGGAGGCATGACATGAGTTGTTACACATTCTTCGTAGTCGTCCATGGTCATCTATAGGATGAGTCCACAAACGTTGAAGCACAAAGGCATATTATACTCCTCAGTCTTCTGTGTTAATCTGCCGCTACGTAAATATGTGGTCTGGTGGTACTAAAGTTTTGGAAACCAGTTTGTTTGGGTGGCTAAAGCCAACGTCTGAAAGCGAGACGATATAGGATAAATTCATCGAGAATACAGGATATAATAGCGGCTCAGAAAAGGAAATCGGTCTAGAGTTCTTATACAGGCTTACCTTCTGGAAGAACAGCACCACCAAACTTCTCTCTCCGCGCTTTCCAAGCAAGTTATACCCACCCTGTAGGACAAGACTAAAGAGCCTCTGAAGGACTACATGTTCTTTAGTCCGCTTCAGAAGCTCTTCCGTAAGTCCGCCCTAACCAGGTGCTTTTCAAGTAAGTCGAGTGCCATCTGTATTTCGTCTAAACTGACGTCCGTGATATTTTCGGAGTTACATCGAATAGAGTTTTGTTTTGCGTCAGCACTGCATTACTAAGCGGTTCTGACAACGATGTGTACGGTTATCCGTAAATCTCGATCGCACTTCAAACCATTTTGTCCACTGGAAATGATATTCCACTATCGGTCTTCCACTTACCAAGCTGATTTTGCCTGATAATATTGCAGATTCCCTGGCGAAGACTGGCAACCTGGTTTCGTTCTATCACCGCCTTTATCACGGTATCTATGAAAGACGCGTTACGCCGCATCTACTTGCAGATCTATCTATTCCGCTGCTCAGATTCTAAGCACGCTTGTGAAAAATACTGTAGCTGTATCTTCCAATATTTCCATAAGTAAAGTTTCAAAGCATACACCTTACCATTAGGCTGATGGAGACAGGTGCAATTCACTGCTTAGCGAAGAAAAAAGGCGCTTCAGTAGCATATCTCCGTCGGTCCTCTGTTTAGTGAACTATTTATCCAATAAGAAGTTGTTTTAAACACAATTAATGGTGTTTTTGCGTTTAAAATTGTGACCCATATGTGTCTTCCAATAATATTTTTTTACATTGAATAATAAAAATGTGGTTTTAACAATATGTAGAAAACACAAATATATTTTTAATGTACATTTGTTTTTATGATGCTTACAACGCTTACGGTCACGGTGTTAAAGTAAAATAAAGATATATGTTCATCTAAACAGTAATTAAAGCAATGCTAATTTGGCTCATGATCGATAAAAATCGGTCAACAAAACCCTTTTATTCCAAACCCGTATGTTGCCTCATTTTAGAAAACGACGCATATTTAATGTCGATAATCAGCTTGGACATTTCAATAGGGCCAAGAGTCATGCTTAGAAGTGGATTACATGATGGCAAATTACTCACCTGGATAATTTTACGGATTGATAATTAAATATTTAAAAAAATTGGAGTGTCTGTTCGCATCGTTAAAATGACCGATTTTAGCTTAGTTACATATAATATAATACTTACATATACATTGTGATAAAAGGATGTTCAGTATTTTATTGAACTTTGACTGGTTCGTCTGTCTGTCTATGCTGTTTTAGTTTTACGGAATATTCAAAATAGTTAATGACTTTGATGGACTTTCCTGGAAAACATTTCATCTAACTTAGGATGTTAACCAAAATATATATATACAGCATGGGTGGATCATGATCATGGGCAATGCAGCTAGTATACCTGGTAAAACTCATATGTTTATTGTCATTATGAGCCTTTGGATTTAGAACATAATGTAGAATGACGAAATTAGTTAACTATTATTGTTCAAAAAATAACGTTTGTACAAAAGTATTTACTCCGTCATCCACTGAACCTCAATAAGGATCTAACGTCGGAGAGGAAAAAGAAGGAATAATATGGGTGCGTGAAATAATTAGTTGCACGTATCGAAATTAGAATGTTAAGATTGTATTCTATATATTGAACAAACATATTCAAAATCGTCTTCATCCAAAAATAGAAAATATTAAATTACTTATCGATTGTCAACGATAAAAAAAATTTAAAGTCAAAATTATTTGTTCAGTTAAGATTTTACAAAGCATTATGAACTTTAAAAATTTAGAAATGCAGTCAATCTTTCGAAAACGTCGCCTGGACCTAAAAGAAGTGCGCGAAATAAGCTCAATGCGACTATTTATTGATATTTACTTTACGAGTAACGACTAAATTAACACAGTCAACAACATTTACAAATATAAATAATGATATTTATAAAAAATCTTAAACAAAAGTAAAATCTTTAAAGTTTACAAGCGTGTGTTATCATTTAAAAGTAATTACAGTCCATAAAATTCAAACATACAAACGTTTCTTTACAACTATTGCCTCCTCCTGCTTATGTTACTTATTTATCAAATCTCAAAAAGATTCATTACTATCACGTTAACCCTCTTAGTTTGATGGCCCAAACTAAAGTGAGAAGATAAAGTGCGGCACATTTAACAACATATAAGCGTATTTTCCTGACCATGTCTCATAAATCTTCATGTTAAACAAAGTCAAACATCTAATGCAAAGCATCTTGCACGTTTCTAAGCCCATACTGATTTGAAAGATCTTTACATAGAATTGTTCAAGTAATGGATTAAATAAATAATTTTTCCAATACTACTTTTTTTTTTCATTGGAAGTAGTATTTGAAAAATTAAAAGTTATTATACTATTTCTTGCTCACGTCAAATAAGGTTACAGAATAGGTGCTTTCCCGCTAAAGTAGAAATCTGTTGTAATACTTTTGCTTTATACTATAAACTTTAAATGTCCAAAGCGGACATTGAAGTTTTTATGCACGTGCATTGAATATACATAGATGCTAGGTACAATGACGTACAACATTGATTATAGCATTTTGGTCTAGAATCGCAGATCCCCACAGGTTCGGGTAAATTAACTTGATTTCTAAAGATGTAAAAACAAATCTTGCTGTTCACATTGATTGAAGTTAAAAGTTTTGTATATTCAATTATTTATTGAAATCCCAAAGATATGGAATCTATATATTGATATCTCATATTCATATCTTTTAGGATTGTCTCTGTCAATCTTAGCTATCGGAGATTGCAAAAGAGACACAGCAGTAACTGTTCTGAAATTGTTTTAAAAAGCGTAAATATCCCTTGTTAGCTTAAGTTTGATAATTATATTTTTTTAACTTATTAGTTTTGTTCCGTTTACTTAGTTTCTATATTATTATTTATAAGTTTTAAAATATTTGAAAATGGTGGATTTAGCCAAATAGCAAAATATTTTCTATATTTTAAAGTATGGGGGTAATATCTCGCGTATTTGCTGCAAATCAACAGTGTGTAAACACTACCGTCTTCCGGTTTAGCGACACCTCGTTGCCGGCACAATAACAGTGGTAAAGAAAATATAACAGCACAGGGCGGCAGTTTATTTCTAGCGTCTCGTCGCTTTCATGATATCGCGTAAGATATTACTTATTACTAGGTGAACATCATGTTTGTTCTGCTTTAACAATCAAAACAAAAATACATGTTCTAGGATTTGTGATAAAAGAGTTAGTATGATAATAAACATCACTATTAAATTTGTTAAAAGCATTCACTAAAAGTCACGAAAACTGGATTTCACCTGTTGAATAAATAATTGAACATGGTGTTGTCATATATAAAAGTTTTAATTATATTAAAACATAAAACATAGCAGGAAAATTACTACACAAGCAACCTCCCTAAATAATCTCTGAAAATTATTTATTGTCACAATATTTTTGACATGAAAGTTTATTCTAGGTTGTATAATGACCATGTCATATATGACATGGTACCATTTAGACATGATTTTGGGTGTATTTTTCTTTATTTAAAATCTAACAGTAAACTGATATCCTTCAAGCTTATACCTCACGTATTAACGTAGTTTGTAACGAGGATCAACGAAATAAATTCATTTCATTAATCAAAACAGGGAAGCACGTGACACTGATAGAAAAGATAGAAGCTCCTAAATAACTTTGTGTGAAAATAAGCTGCAAAAAACCCGCAGGAATATGGAGAGACCTAGGGAACCTATCAATCATACCGAATGCGAACTGTGCCTTTCCATGCGAGAGACTAAGTGAGACGTTGCTCATATATTTTCCTGTGATGGAGTTACCCGCAAGAAAATTTCTTCATTATTTTAAATATGTTTTCATTTAAAATAATAATGGTTTCTATAGTTTTTTTTCACTTAACATTATGAAATTTCTATAAATTTTTCGGTTATACATTAGGGTAAAATACGTGTACAATAAAATATTTTCCGATCTACAAGCAATCTATTAATGGCCTCTTTAATCTTTCAGATCTGCTAATAGAATCTCTGCACCTATTAATATACGCCGGTTCCGTTTGGGTCAAATATTATTAACTGATTTAGCGCTTCGGTTCTTTCCTTAACACCGTCAGCCTTAGTAACACTAAGTATGTATTTTGGGTAATTTTTTATCTTTTCGAATCGTAAAATTATCTTTGTTCAGAACTTGAGGATGGTTGTTAAAGGAGCATGTATGACAGCGATAATTATTTCTTTTCAGGGTAACACTTTATTTTATTTAATTGGCCTAATTGCCATTTTATTGCTCAAACCCGCTCAAGATTGAAAGAGCTTATGGTTGCGGTAGTAATAAATCGAGAAAAAACTTTATAATTAAGGTACAATATCACAGGAATGTCTTGAAATATAAAAGGATAACGTATACTGTTATAAGTTTTTAGCTTTAGGTAAACGGGGAACTTTTTGTTATAAACTTATATTTCAAATGCAGTTTCGTAAGTAAATGTAACGATACGTTTAAAATTTTGTTAAATAAAGAAGCCAAAAACTTAAGTTTTGTCCGTTTCTTAATTATTTCAATGGAATCATTTAAGCAATTTCAAATTGTTCTGTAAAATACTTATATAAGTTTTCACGGTAAATAAGTAATTTCTTGCAATACATAGTATCTATTGAACACTTAAACTGTTTAGTTGAACATGTTATGTCCATTTCGTACCATTCAAACAAATTCATAATTTGATTTCCAATGAATTTAATAAACATCTGAAGTATTAGAAGAATATTTAAAACCCGCTATTTATATTTAACTTAACGCTTTCTTCAGTTACGGAAAGCTGTTGGCTTTACATGGTAAGTAACTTCACAAAGCGTTATTTTATCATCAGCTCATCACCATCAGCCCAAAGCCAATCCATTGCTACCACGATCTTACCCAATGCACATGTCACCGATTGCGACCTCGGTCATTCCTATCCACACTCCCAGTCCGGCCACTTTGCAAATGTCGTCACTCATCTCTTGCCGCAGGGCGTTATTTACTTGAAGTAATAAACACAATTTCATCCATTTTATACTAATAGTGTAAATAAAACCTGTGGCGGCTGGCATTTATTTGGAACATAATAATGTGATGACAATGTGTATCAGCCTATACTTGTCAGTCATTTTCTAAAGATTTAAATCGCATAATAAGCACTCGCGAAAAATGTAAGTTAAATACTTTTTAACTGACATCCCAAAAGAAGGAGGTAATCAATTCGGAACTAATGATTTTTGTCATAAGCCCCTAATGCATGCCACTGCTTCCGATCTTGGGTATTCTCATCCAGCCCATGCCACCGCCAACTGAATGTTGTCAATCTATCTGCCATCACTCCAGAACTTTCCGTCTCTCCTTGCGGTCGTTAGTTCTGTATTTTCAAATCGGCCCAATTTCAGTCAGGGAACTGTAATACATCTGTGATTCTGGTTTTCAGACGGATCACATCATTTCTGATGAAGTCCTTTAGAGATGTCTTTGAG
>JAGSMT010001405.1:0-11730 GCA_029286875.1 Lamproptera curius
TCTGCCGGGAATCAACAAATTTCAAGTTGTTTTGTTGGTTAGAATTGGCCGATCACCCAATTGTCTGAAAAGTAAGATGATCCATGCGTCGGATGGGCATGTAAGTAGTCGGTCCACTCACCAACCCGCACTGGACCAGCAAGGTGGGTTACGGTCCAAACCCTCTTATGGTGTATTAGGGAAGCCTATGTCCAGCAGTGGACTATCACAGGCTGATGATGATGATGATGAATCGTTCATAAGTGGATATCCAAGATTTAAAAACTGCTGTTGTCGCAGTACACGTCTACTCAAACATGCTGATTTGTTTCGATCATGAGTCGTTACTGCTATTTAAATAAGCGCTCCGTATAAGCCCATACAACGGTATGCATTGACGGTTCAATGCTTGTGTTCTTTCGGTAAATTATCAACCTGTACTTGCCGATTTCTTTTGATCAAGATTCATATCTGTTGTTTAAATATATCCCTCGATATAATCGTTCATAAGTGGACATCCCAAGATTTAAAAACTGCGTTGTCGCGGTACACTGTCTACTCAAACATGCCGATTTGTTTCGATTACGAGTCATTTCTGCTATTTAAATATAGCGCTTCGTATAAGCCCATACAACGGTATGCATTGACGGTTCAATACTTGTGTTCTTTCGGTAAACTATCAACATGTACTTGCTCGACTTCTTTTGATCAATATTCTTATCTGTTGTTTATATATATCCTCGATATTATCGTTAATAAATAGACATCCCAGGATTTTCATTATTAATATATCGCGGTACACTGTCGTCTCAAACATGCGATTTGTTTTGATTACGAGTCGTTTCTGCAATTTAAATATAGCGCTCCGTATAAGCTTCATATAACTATAAGCCTTCACCGTTCACTGCTTGTGTTTTTCGGTAAATTATTAACCTGTACTTTGCTGATTTATTTTGATCAAGATCCATATCTGTTGTTTATATATATTCCTCGATGTTAACGTTTATAAATAGACATCCCAGGATTTTATTATTAAATTATCGCGGTGCACTGTCTACTTAAACATGCCGATTTGTTTCGATTACGAGTCATTTCTGCTATTTAAATATAAGCGCTCCGTATAAGCCCATATAACGGTATGCATTGACCGTTCAATACTTGTGTTATTGCGGTAAATTATCAACTTGTACTTGCCGATTTGTTTTGATCAAGATTCATTTCTGTTGTTTAAATATATCCCTCGATATAATCGATCATAAATGGACATCCCAGGATTTTAACTATTGTTTTATCGCGGTTCACTGTCTACGCAAACATGCCGCTTTGTTTCGATTACGAGACATTTCTGCTATTGAAATATAGCGCTCCGTATAAGCCCATATAACGGTATGCTTTGACGGTTCAATACTTGTGTTTTTGCGGTAAATTATCAACCTGTACTTGCCAATTTCTTTTGATCAAGATTCATATCTGTTGTTTAAATATATCCCTCGATATAATCGATCATAAATGGACATCCCAGGATTTTAACTTATTGCTTTATCGCGATTCACTGTCCACGCAAACATGCCGCTTTGTTTCGATTACGAGTCATTTCTGCTATTTAAATATAGCGCTCCGTATAAGCCCATATAACGGTATGCTTTGACGGTTCAATACTTGTGTTATTGTGGTAAATTATCAACCTGTACTTGCCGATTTGTTTTGATCAAGATTCATTTCTGTTGTTTAAATATATCCCTCGATATAATCGATCATAAATGGACATCCCAGGATTTTAACTATTGTTTTATCGCGGTTCACTGTCCACGCAAACATGCCGCTTTGTTTCGGTTACGAGTCATTTCTGCTATTTAAATATAGCGCTCCGTATAAGCCCATACAACGGTTTGCATTGACGGTTCAATACGTGTGTTCGTTCGGTTAATTATCAACTTATATTTGCCGATTTCTTTTGATCAAGATTCATATCTGTTGTTTAAATATATCCCTAGGTATAATCGATCATAATTGGACATACCAGGATTATAATAATAGCGTTTACGCGGTACACTGTCTACTCAAACATGATGATTTGTTTCGATTACGAGTCGTTTCTGCTATTTAAATAGAGCGCTTCGTATAAGCACATATAACTGTATGCCTTGACCTTAAAATACTTGTGTTCTTGCGGTAAATTATCAACCTGTACTTGCCGATTTCTTTTGATCAAGATTCATATCTGTTGTTCAAATATATCCCTCGATATAATCGATCATAAATGGACATCCCAGGATTTTAACTAATGTTTTATCGCGGTTCACTGTCTTCGCAAACAGTCCGCTTTGTTTCGATTACGAGTCATTTCTGCTATTTAAATATAGCGGCCCGTTGTTCCCATATAACGGTATGCTTTGACGGTTCAATACTTGTGTTCTTGCGGTAAATTATCAACCTGTACTTGCGATTTCTTTTGATCAAGGTTCATATCTGTTGTTTTATATATCCGTCGATATAATCGTTCATAAAAAGACATCCTAGGATTTTCATTATTGAATTATCGCAGTATACTGTCTACTCAAACATGCCGATTTGTTTCGATTTCGAGTCGTTTCTCGTTTTAAATATAGCGCCCGTAAAGCCCATATAATTGTGAGCCTTAACGGTTCAATACTTGTGTTCTTGCGGTAAATTATCATCCTGTACTTGCGATTTCTTTTGATCAAGATTCATTTCTGTGGTTTAAATATATCCTCGATATAATCGATCATAAATGGACATCCCAGGATTTTAACTATTGTTTTATCGCGGTTCACTGTCTTTCAAACATGACGATTTGTTTCGATTACGAGTCATTTCTGCTATTTAAATATAGCGCTCCGTATAAGCCCATAACGGTATGCATTGACGGTTCAATACGTGTGTTCTTTCGGTAAATTATCAACATGTACTTGCGGCGACTTCTTTTGATCAAGATTCATATCTGTTGTTTAAATATATCCCTCGATATAATCGATCATAAATGGACATCCCAGGATTTTAAACCATTTTTTTATCCAAGGTTTACCGTCTCTCAAACATGCCCTTTGTTTCGATTTTGAGTCGTTACTGCTATTTAAATATAGCGCCCCGATAAACCTTATCACATGGAGCGCCTCCGGCAGCGGTCCCGTTCGCACGTGTTCGCCGCAGTCTTAAGCTCGCCCCTCCCGCAGAAGTCATTGTCCGCCGCCGTGGAATCTCCGCGCTTATCTGGAATCGGTTTTAAGGTACCTGGGCTCGGTTTTTGTCCGCACCGCTGACGTCATCGCGGTGGGTTTATTGGGCCACCCCAAACCGGTCGGCTTTCGCCGGCCGTGTTTTGCAATTGTTTGCATAACACAATTGTGTTCTTAGCCCGCGTAGCTAAGCGCATAATCTTTTTTTAGGGTTAATTAATCTTGGTTTCTTGGCCGAACAATTTGTTTTTTAACAACAACCTACCGAACGTTTTAATATTCTGTTTCTTTGTTTAAAACCAGTCAGAACACCTCCCTGCCCGTAGCCGGCAGGGCGGTGGTTCGCCCGGCAACCGCCGGGGGCCGGTTGCGTGGTGGCTACCGGTTCTCGCCCTCAGCTGAAAACAAATCCGGCATAATGGTCGAAGGGGAGCTCGCTTCTCCTTTTGGTCTCGAAACCAGGGGCGATAAGCGAGAAGTTCGGTCGAAAATTACGAAAAACCTCACCGACGGCCGTGCACATGCTCATATCGGTTTTACCGACCACCCCGGTCCCACCTCCGGACCGTCCAAAGCCACCCTTGACGAGATAGCGACGACAACTTGTCGGGCGTTGGCATCCCACGGAAATCGGACATGGGAGGTCGAGACATTCCCAAGCTCCAAATAATCCGGACGGACGGCTTAAAACCGTCAAATCCAAGAGGAACCAAGGTCCGCACCCTCTTACCCAAACCGTCCACCGTCAAGGCTGAAAGCGGCTTCCCCACCCCTGCCCCCCAGCGGTTTAACCGTCGTCCCTCCCAGGCGACAAAAACCTGGGCATCCGTCCCGCCGATCCCAGGCGCCCCCCGGCCCTCCGCCCAGCCGTCCCAGCCTTCCCAGGGCACGGCTACAAAAGGAAACGCCCCACCCGATTTACCTCCGCGAGAAGGAAAATGGGTCGACATTCGCTCGGCCCCATCCAATTAGATTCCTTGGGGCCTCTGATAGCAATGGGGATCAAATTACAACTCAAAATTCCCCGGATTTTGGGGTGACCTTTCCTCCGGGAAAAGGAACACCAATTATACATTCGCGCTCCCGGAAGGCGCGTACTTGGAACAGTGGTCAAAGGACTTTCCAAAGGAGATATGGCGGAGATAACTTCCGCAATTAAAGAACCAGGAAATTTATTTCCAAAAATTTGGTACCACCCAACGCACCAAACGCCCTTATGGTATGGGTTGGTCACGATCGAACCACCAAAGGAAGGTGGGCGCATCTACGACCGTCGAAACCTGTGTGGGATCGGCCGTCTCTTTGAGCGGCCACATTCTAACGGTTTCCGGGCATGCCAACAACTTAAGATTCCGGTCACGCTGTGGGAACTTCCTTCCGCCACGCCCCCGTTGCGTTAAAGCCTCGGGGACCACGGTACCGCCCATCCTGTCCCAACCCAAGGACCAAAGACGTCCTCGCCACATTCGAACCCCTCCGTGCGTTAACCGCAACCCGGCCAAACCGGCCTTCCCTCGGTTTCCTGGGCGCCAAAACGCAGGAGTTCAGTCCCAAGGAAGCCTCTTCCCGGCAACCACCCATCCCATCCAATAACCGCATTCCCACCCCCTCCTTTCCAACGCGGGTTCCGCCCCGCGTTCAACAGCCAACCGGGGACTCCGGCGCACGGCGGCCCGCCGCCTCAAAGAGCCAACTCTAGCCATAGAATGGAGCACCCGCAATAACGCCCGTCCTTTTCCTTAAATCGCTGGTTTGTTTAATTTAATTTTTAATCAAGCAGCAGACGGGTTCGCCGCGT
Source organism: Lamproptera curius (assembly GCA_029286875.1). Classification (NCBI taxonomy): domain Eukaryota; kingdom Metazoa; phylum Arthropoda; class Insecta; order Lepidoptera; family Papilionidae; genus Lamproptera; species Lamproptera curius. The sequence continues at coordinate 4,975 of JAGSMT010001405.1, forward strand.
CGCCGACGCGATGGTTAGGTTTTCCCTTCTTTGTTAAATACAAAGAATTTAATTACTGCCCTTAAGGGCTGGTGGCGACACCCCTAGCAGTGTTAACACCCCACCATAGAATTAGCAACAACCTCCTGAACATCGGCCCTGGTGGAGGGTCGATAATTAAAATTCCCTTTCTATATGGACACCGTAACCCAACACCATATTTAGATGGGCCGTTGTTGGGTTTCTTGCCCGCTAAATCTCCCAACACCAACGCTTTAAAAGTGGTAATAAAATTTAGATAGAGCCTTCTTTATTAAATGATCATTCCAAAAGCGTCTGGAATCAGGCCGGAGGGTCGGTCCCCTGGGCCACCCTCGATTCAGCATGTAACGGGTACCAGAAAAGGACAGCTATCCCAGGCTCCCCCTTCTGGGGGCCCCTTGGTGAAATGGGGCGGGTCCAACGGCCCGGCCCAAACCCCGGTTTAAGGTTCTAATAGGTTTATTCCAAGGAGCACGAGATCCATTAAAAAAAAAAAAAAAGAAAACCTATACAACGGTAGCCATTGAGGTTAAACCGGTGTTCTTTCGGTAAATTATCAAATTATATTTGCCGATTTCTTTTTGATCAAATTCAATTCTGTTTTAAAAAATCCCTCGAATATAATCGATCGTAAATGGACATCCCAGGATTTAAAAATTGGTTTACGCGGTACCTTCTACTCAAAACATGCCGGTTTGTTTCGGTTACGGGTATTTTCTGCTTTTTAAATAAAACGCTCCGATAAGCCCATACAACGGTATGCATTGACGGTTTAATTAGGTTTCTTTTGGAAAATTTCAACATGTCTGCCGACTTCTTTTGAACGATTCATATCTGTTGTTTTTATCCCCCGGATATAATCGTTTCATATATGGACATCCCAGTATTTCAAAACCCGTTATCGCGGGGTACACTGTCATCAAACACCTTTTTTGATTACGAGTCGGTTTTTTTATTTAAATATAGCGCTCCATAAGCCCCCATAACGGGGTATGCATTGACGGTTCAATTAGTGTTCCGTTCGGAAATTTATCAAATTATATTTGGTTTCTTTTTTCACGTTTCTATTTGTTTTCAATATATCCTAAGGTGTAATCGATCATAAAATGGACATCCCAGGATTTTAAAATTGCGTTTTGCATTCCACACTTGTCTACTTTAAACATGGATTTGTTTCGTTACGGTCGTTTCTGCTATTTAATTATGGCCCGGTATGCCCCTTTAACTGTTGTTAAAAATACTTTTTTTGCGGTTTTTATCAACTTTAACCCTTGCCATTTATATTGATCAAGATTCATTTCTTTGTTAAAAGACATCCCTCGATATAGTCGCTTATAAAATGGACATTCCAAGGTTTTTTAATTGGTTTACGCGGTACACTTCCTCAATCCTTGGGTTTGTTTGAACAGGAGTCATTTCTCTATTTAAAATAGCGCCCATGTTTTAATAACGGAATGCATTACTTTCATTACTTGTGTTCTTGCGGGTAAATTATCAACCTGCTTGCCGATTTCTTTTTAAAATTCATATCTGTTGTTTATATATATCTTCGATATAATCGTTCATAAATAAGAAACCCCGGTTTTCATTATTGAATAATCGCAAAGTAACTTCTACTCAAACATGCCAATTTGTTTCGATTTCGGAGTCTTTCTGGTTTAAATATAGGCCCCTATAAACCCATAGAACTTAAGCTTACCGGTTTCAATACTTGTGTTCTTGCGGTAAATTTATGGTGTACTTCCCGATTTTTTGGATCAAACTCCTATCTGTTGTTTAAAATATTCCTCAATGTAATCGTTCATCGAACTTCCCCTCCGAGCCCTGGTGGGGTTGTGCTTTTAGATCACCGGAGGTCGGGTTCCGAATCCTGCGGGGAATCAACAAATTTTCAATGTTGTTTCCTAGTTGGTTAGGGCAATTTGGGCCCGACACCCAATTGTTGAAAAAGTAAGATGATCCATGCGTCGGATGGGCATGTAAGAAGTTTGGTCCCCACCAACCCGCACACCTGGACCAGCGGGTGGGTTGCAACCAAAACCCCTAATGGTGGTAAGGGGAAGCCTATGTCCAGCAGTGGACCAACAGGCTGATGATGATGATAGAATCGTTCATAAGTGGATATCCCAAGATTTAAAAAACTGGTTGTGATACACTGTCTACTCAAACTAACGATTTGTTTGATTGGGTCGTTACCGTTATTTAAAAATAGCGCTCCGGGCCCATACAACGGTATCCACGGCGGTTTCAATATTGTGTTCTTTCGGTAAATTATCAACATTACTTTGGATTTCCTTTGGTCAAGATTCCAATCTGTTGTTTTAAAATATTCCTCGATGTAATCGATCATAAATGGACATCCTAGGATTTAAAACGGTTATCGCGGACATTCCACCAAACATGCCGATTTGTTTGATTCGAGTCATTTCTGCTTATTTAAATATAGCGCCCGTATAACCCATACAACGGTATGCAGGACGGTTTTCAAACGTGTGTTCGTTCAGTAAATTACCAACTTATATTTGCCGATTTTTTTGATCAAGATTCATTTCTTGTTGTTTAAATATATCCCCAAATATAATCGTTAATAAATAGGACATCCCAGGATTTTCATTATTAAATTATGGGTACAAACTTCTCCAAACATGCCGTTGTTTCAATTGATCGTTTCTGCTATTTTAAGCGCTCCGTATTACTTATATAATAGGAAAGTTTTGGACCGTTCACTGTTGGGTTTTTCTGTAAATTATTAACCTGTACTTGCCATTTATTTTGATCAAAGATTCCATATCTGTTGTTTTTAATATATCCCTCGAGATAATCGGATCATAAATGGACATCCCAGGATTTTAATAATTGCTTTACGCGGTAACTGTCTACCCAAACATGGATTTGTTTCGATTACAGTCATTTCTGCTATTTAAATATAAGGCCCCGAAAAGCCTATATAACCGGTTTGCATTGAGGTTCAATACTTGTGTTTTGGGGTAAATTATCAACCTTACAACCGATTTTCTTTATAAAGATTCATATCTGTTTTTAAATATATCGTTCGATATAATCGTTATAAGGGACATCCCAAGATTTTAAAACGCTTTGTCGCGGTAATGCTTCTCAAACATGCCGCTTTGTTTCGATTAGAGTCATTTTCTATTAAAAATAGCGCTCCGTAAAAGCCCTATAACGGGCATTGACGGTTCAAAGGTGTTCTTTCTAAATTATCAACCTATACTTGCGATTTCTTTTTAAAAATTCATATCTGTTGTTAAATTATCCCTCGATATAACGATTAAATGGACATCCCAATTTTTAATAATTGCTTTACGCGGTACACGTCACTCAAACATGCCGATTTGTTTCGTTACGAGTCATTTTGCTTTTAAATATAGCGCCCTTGTTTATATAAGGTTTGCATTGAGGTTCAATACTTGTGTTCTTGCGGTAAATTATCAACCGCTTCGATTTTTTTATAAAGATTCTTCTTTGTTGTTTAAATTTTTCGTTAATGTTCTAAGTGGGACATCCCAAGATTTTATAAACTGCATTGTGCGGGTACACTTCTTCTCAAACATGGCTTTGTTTCGATTACGATTTTTGTATTTAAATATAGGCCCGTATAAGCCCATACTACGGTTTGCATTGACGGTTTCAATACGTGTTTCGTTCGTTAATTATCAACTTATATTTCGATTTTTTTGATCAAGATTCATATCTGTTGTTTAAATATATCCCTGAATAATCGACTAAATGGACATCCCAGGTTTTAATATTGTTTTATCGCGGTTCCTGTCCACCCAAATATCCGCTTTGTTTCGATAACAGTCTTTCGCATTTAAATATATTTTCGTTAACTCCATACAACGGTATGATTGACAGTTTAATACTTGTGTTCTTTCGGTAAATTTCATCCTGTACTTGCCGATTTTTTGATCAAGATTCATTTCTGGTTTAATATCCCTCGATTTATCGTTTAAAATGGACATACCAGGATTATAATAATGGTTTGCGGTAACGTCACTCAAACATGCCGATTTGTTTCGATTACGAGTCATTACTGCTTTTAAATATAGCGTTTCGGATAAGACCCTTTAAACGGTTTGCATTGACGGCAATACGTTGTTCGTTCGGGTTAATTATCAACTTATTTTTGGTTTCTTTGATCAAGATTCATCTTTTGTTTAAATATATCCCATATAATCGATCATAAATGGACATACCAGGATTATAATAATAGCGTTTACGCGGTACACCCTCACCAAACATGGATTTGTTTGATTACGAGTCATTATCTTTTTAAATATACGATTCGTATAACTCCATACAACGGTATGCTTACGGTTTAATACTTGTGTTCTTTCGGTAAATTATCATCCTGTTTTGGATTTTTTTGATCAAGATTCATATCTGTTGTTTAAATATACCCGATATAATCGTTCAAAGTGGACATCCAAGATTTAAAATCTGGTTGTCGCATCCCGTCTACCAAACATGCCGATTTGTTTCGATTACGAGTCATTCTGCTTTTAAATATAGCGTTTCGTATAAGTCCTACAACGGTATGCATTGACGGTTCAATACTTTGGTTCTTTCGGAAAATCAAACCCCTTTGTTTACCAAGAAGTTGAAGAAAATTTTAAAAGCATCCCAGGATTTTCATTTTAAATTATCCTTTCATCGTCTCAAAATGCCGATTTGTTTTGATTACAGTCTTTCTGCAATTTAAATATAGCCCCGTATAAGTCAATAACTATAACCTTGACCGTTCCTGCTTTGTTTTTCGGAAAATTTTAACCTGTACTTTGAATTTTGATCAAGATCCATATCTGTTTTTTATATTCCCTCGATTTAACGTTCATAAATAAATCCAGGTTTTATTATTAAATTATCGCGGTGCACGTCCTAAACATGCGATTTGTTTAATTACGAGTCATTTCGCTATTTAAATATAAGGGCCCGATACCATATAACAATTATTGCGGTTCTACGTGTTCTTGCGGTAAATTATCAACCTGTACTTGCCGATTTCTTTTTGATCAAGATTCATATCTGTTGTTTAAATATTCCCTGATATAATTTGATCATAAATGGACATCCCAGGATTTTAAACTATTGTGTTGTCAAGGTTTACGTCTACTCAAACATGCCGATTTGTTTGATTGGTCGTTTCTTATTTATAGATCCGTATGTCATATAACATTTTGCCAGGACCGTTCAATACTTGTGTTATTGCGGTAAATTATCAACTTGTACTTGCCGATTTGTTTTAATCAAGATTCATTTCTGTTGTTTTAATATATCCCTCGATATAATCGATCATAAATGGACATCCCAGGATTTTAACTATTGTTTTATCGCGGTTCACTGTCCACGCAAACATGCCGCTTTGTTTCGATTACGAGTCATTTCTGCTATTTAAATATAGCGCTCCGTATAAGCCCATATAACGGTATGCTTTGACGGTTCAATACTTGTGTTCTTGCGGTAAATTATCATCCTATACTTGCCGATTTCTTTTGATCAAGATTCATATCTGCTGTTTAAATATATCCCTCGATATAATCGTTCATAAATGGACATCCCAGAATTTTAAACACTGCGTTATCGCGGTACACTGTCTACTAAAACATGCCGATTTGTTTCGATTACGAGTCATTTCTGCTATTTAAATATAGCGCTTCGTATAAGCCCATATAACTGTATGCATTGACGGTTCAATACTTGTGTTCTTTCGGTAAATTATCAACTTGTACTTGCCGATTTCTTTTGATCAAGATTCATATCTGTTGTTTAAATATATCCCTCGATATAATCGTTCATAAATAGACATCCCAGGATTTTCATTATTGAATTATCGCAGTACACTGTCTACTCAAACATGCCGATTTGTTTCGATTTCGAGTCGTTTCTGCTATTTAAATATAGCGCTCCGTAAAAGCCCATATAACTGTAAGCCTTAACGGTTCAATACTTGTGTTCTTGCGGTAAATTATCATCCTGTACTTGCCGATTTCTTTTGATCAAGATTCATATCTGTTGTTTAAATATATCCCTCGATATAATCGATCATAAACTGATATCCCAGGATTTTAACTATTGTTTTATCGCGGTTCACTGTCGATTACTAGTCATTTCTGCTATTTAAAAATAGCGCTCCGTAAAAGCTCATATAACTTTAAGCCTTGACCGTTCAATACTTGTGTTATTGCGGTAAATTATCATCCTGTACTTGCCGATTTCTTTTGATCAAGATTCATTTCTGTTGTTTAAATATATCCCTCGATATAATCGATCAAAAACTGACATCCCAGGATTTTAACTATTGTTTTATCGCGGTTCACTGTCTACTCAAACATGACGATTTGTTTCGATTTCGAGTCGTTTCTGCTATTTAAATATAGCGCTCCGTAAAAGCCCATACAACGGTATGCATTGACGGTTCAATACGTGTGTTCTTTCGGTAAATTATCAACATGTACTTCCGACTACTTTGATCAAGATTCATATCTGTTGTTTAAATATATCCCTCATATAATCGATCATAAATGGACATCCAGGATTTTAACCATTGTGTTATCAAGGTTTACTGTCTACTCAAACATGCCTATTTGTTTCGATTTTGAGTCGTTACTGCTATTTAAATATGGCACTCCGTATAAATTACGTAAAGCTCACCGACGCCGTGCCATGCTCATATCTGAGTATTCGACCCCATCCTACCTCAACGCCCGGGGCCCG
>JAGSMT010001406.1:0-13250 GCA_029286875.1 Lamproptera curius
CAACGTCGCCCAGATGCCTTACCTCCGGGCGCTCATGACCGCACCAACCATAAGGGGTTTGGGGTGGGTCTAGGGCAAACAGGACGGAAATTTCCCACTTTAACGCAAGTTACTCCGCGCGGGGACCTTAGGCAGCCCTTGACCACTGTTCTGCGCCATCCGGGAGCGCGAAGGGATACGGTTCCTTTCCGGAGGAAAGAGGTCACCTTCTAAAAAATCGTGAGTTCTAAGAATTTGATCCCCTGATTGCATGGAGGCCCCAAATTTATTTCTTTGATAGGGCCGATCGAAATCGACCCATTTCCTTTCCGCGATAGATCGGGGGACGTTTTCCCCGGCGTCCGGGAAGGCTGACGGCTGGGCGGGCGAGGTGGGGGGCCTGGGATCCGGGGATGGATGGTTTTTGTCGCCCGGGAGGAGACGGGGGAACCTGCTAGGTTAAAGTCCTTTGCGCCTTGACGGAAGGACGGGGGGTGATGAGGTGCCACCCGCTTTCTTGATTTGACGGTTTTAGCCGTCGTCGGGATTTTGTTTGATCCTCGACCTCCATATCCGATTTGTAGATGCAAGTCGACATAATTGTCGTCGCTATCATCTCCAGGAATGGCCAAAGGTCCAGGCTTTCAGCGGGAGTTGGAGCGGTGGACAAGTTCGCGAAAGGATGGCATCGCGTCGTTAATTTGAGAATACTTTTGGCCGAGTTTTCCTCTAATCGCCTTGGTGTCGAGACCAAAGCGAGTAGATAGCCCGGTCACCATCGAGGGCTGCTTTGTTCAGCTGGGCGGAATCTGCGGGTCATCTGACGATCCGGGTCCGGCGGTTGCGGGGGACCCTACCCCCGCCGGCCCGGGCAGGAGGCACTACTTCCTTTCAAACAGGAAACAGAATATTAAACGTTCGATGGTTTGAGAGTCGTTAAACGACTTGTTCCCAAGCAAAAAAATTAAAAACCTTAAGAAAAGATAATGCGGGCCAAGGGTTTAGAAAACGGATGCAAAGAGTTGCAAAAACACAGCTGCGTACAAGCCGACCGTTGGGAGCGAAAATTCACCGCGAAGTCAGGGGTGCGAAAAGGCTCTATGAGGCAGGGCAAATTTAAAACGCAGATGGCCAGCGAGCTTTCACGGCGGCGGACGATGACTTGCGAAGGAGCTTGGGTTTAGGGAAACGTGGGTCGGGACCCCTGGAGGGCTCTCAGTAATAATATCAAAATCACGGTTCGTCTTATTTATACCCTTGTCGAGTACACCGGGGGAGCGGGTTGAGGGGGGTGTTGTGGGGACCATCGATATGATATTTCTTGTTGCTGTATACACTGACCATTTTTCGATATATATAACAAATATATATATATATATATATATATATATATATATATATATATATATATATATATATATATATATATATATATATATATATATATATATATATATATAGTGGGTCACAACAAAAAGTCGTATCATGGGCTTAATAGAATTAGAATTGCGCTACCAGACCATATTGATATAATAATTAACGTGTATTGAATATAAGTCAATAAAAGCATTTATGTAAGTTAGGTAGGTAGGTAGATAGATAGATAGATAGATAGATAGATAGATAGATAGATGGCATATTATGAAAATTAAGTGTGAAACTAAATGTCCCATGAACTATAACTTCGTGTGGCGGTAGGTGTCCCTTTTTCAATTTTATTCTCTTTTTTCTTATCCTTCTCTCATTCGCCTTGTTCCGTGATGATAACATAACATATAACGCGTGTTTGTGCTTATATAGCAACTACATATACACACAATAATAATAATGAATTCATATCTGGCAAAGTTAAAACTATATCTAGAGTCAGACGATTGAAATTAATTTTAGAGTTTTCAACGTCATCCTTATACCGTCGAAACATCCATTATGGGGATTGATATGTGCGCCCCAGGGGTTTTGAATAAACAAACACTGGTTAGGAGACGATTCTTGGTTAGTCTCCCTAACAACCGGTGTGTGTTAGTGGTGGTGGTGGTGGTGGGTGGTGTGCGTCGTATGACGTTGAACGACGATGATTAGGCGCGTTCACCGCGAATTCTGCGTGCCAATTGAATATCCTTTAGCATAATGGTGACGCGCTTTGCGTGAATCGCGGCCGTTGGCGTCCTCGAACAGACCGACGAGATAAGCCTCGCTGGCTTCCCGCAGAGCCTTCGCCGACCGCTGAACTTTTGGAAACGGAGATCTGGTCTTTGAAATCTTGCGCGATCTCGTGAACCAATCGTTGGAAGGGCAGCTCTGCGTGGTCAACAGCCTCCAGTTTCCGGTAGCGCATTTTTGATCTCTCACGAAGAGCGACCGTACCGGCCTGTAACGATGGGGCTTTCTAACGACCACCGGTGGCCGGTGGTGCGCTCTCGCGCGCAGCTTTGGCGAGCTGTTTTACGAGGCGCCTTGCCTCCGGTAGACTTATACGAGCGGTCTGTGTTTTGTACGTGCCATACGACAAATGTAGAAGAGTAGTAGATTAAAAAACTAAACGACGAAACGATCCGAACGCTGTAGAGTCCGATGCGAGTTTAAAAACTAAATGCGCGTTTCTTGCTTTTTATACCCCATAGAGTAACACACTCTCTCGCATCTGTCTCATGTCCCCTCTCCCTTCTCCACCCTCTATTCTGATGTCATATGATGTTGTATGATATGTTACGTGGATTGTTTAATATAATATTTTTATATATATATATATATATATATATATATATATATATATATATATGTATGTTCATATTTATGAAATAAAACAACCCGATAGATGAATTAATAAACTCGTCCAAGTCTAACTTGCTTAACATATAACAAACCATCCTGGATGATTTAAGGACTCATTGGTGCCATTCAATCCAATCAATCGCTCAACCTAATTCAGTTATTTACTGTATTCGCTTTTACCGATTGTATCGGTCTAATATACGTATATTGACTCGATTCTTTTTATTTTAATAAAAAAAAAAAATATTGCACACTCACACACTGACTGAGGACTGATTACTTTGGTGTGTTTTAGTTTTCTTTATTTATTATTTACTAATATCTTATGAACTATATACCAAGTGTTGGTGTGAATTGTAAAACATTGGACGTCGTTCTCTATTACCTTAGAAACTTTACAAAATTTCGATGTGTTTTGTGGCCCTTAAAAGGGCCTTTGTTTTAATCGTACGGCTGCTTAAAGAGTGACTGCTGCCGACACACACGACACGATGTCGCGTGTTTTACTGAGCCAGTACGCAGACGCCTGGTGCCTTCACTGACTGCGTGCTTGGCAAGTTTTCGCTGGCAGTACAGCTCACGGACGTCTGCACCTCTCGAGGTGATGGTGGCGTTTGCTGTGCGCCAGGCGGGAAGCTTCTGCGGCGATCCGTCGGAAGATGTCGTTCACGAAAGAACGGTGATGGATTATGGTTTACTCGAAATAATTGCAAGTCGGATGCACCTGTTTGAGTACTCTCTTTGTAGATATAGATGGCGTAGCCTCCTTCGGCGCTTCTTCTTCTTTATCGGACTTCGAGATGTTCTTTGGCCTGCCTGATTTTCTTGCGGGTTTTCCACTCGTCTTGGGCGGCATGTCTTTGGATTAATGCGGCCAATGAAGGAATAACAAAACAGTAGTAGTACAAGACGACGTAACGACGGCTGAACGCTGTTTGACGTGTGTAATAAACCGTAGTACCCTTTTATAGCTGTACCGTTGCACAAGTAGCTATGGGTGCGCGCCTATACACGACCAATCCCCGCCGTCAACTCAACGACGTTCGGAGGGATAGAGAGCGTCAGTGAAGGTTATGGGGTTTAACCGCATCTCTCCGTATTTTTGTTCCACAGAATAGGTCAATGTGGCTTGATTAAGTGAAAAGCTTTAATTTTTTATGAGGAGAATATATGATTTGTGACAAAAAATAATGAAATGTGTAATATGCTATGCATCGATTATTGGTATGTGTTCATTAATACATTTATTATATATTATATTTCAGTAGATAGATAGATAGATAGATAGATAGATAGATAGATAGATAGACGAGCACACATAATGTTAATTAGCTAGGGCTATTAGCTCATTGTTAGGTTTTAGCCGGGTTAAGAAGAAGGTCAAGTCAAGTCAAGTCATTTATATATTATATATATACATTAGCAACATGCAGGACAGTCTAGCGATGCGTCCTCTCAGTATCAAAAGAAACGAACTCGTCATTAAAAGTTCATTTTGATAGATTTCCAGGCCCTAAAAGGGCCTTTTAATCGTTTCTGCCGTAAGTTTCAATATCACGCGTCCTTTCGAACGGCGCGCCATCGCCCACGGCGATTAGTTGTTTATTTGCGATGTGACGATTTTTCGTTTTGTTATTGATATCGTCGATGATGTATATTCACAAATGAACATCGTTGGTGACGATGATGCGAGGAGAGTTAAAGAGAGATGATGATACACTTCTTAAGCCTCTCTCGGTCTTCTTGGGCAGGAGAACGCCTGAATGTTGGGGCAGTACGCCGCCTTGAGCGATCGTAACACCGGAAAGCGAGCTTGTTCAATTCTTCGTCATTGCGAGACGGCCAGTTGGAGATGCCTTGGTATGATTCTTCAGTCTTCTTATTGTCGCGGGCGGCGTTTCCTCGCCAACTCGAGAACTTCAGCTAGATATTCCATAACGGCGGCCAGGTATACCGGCGTTCAAGTAATCGACGTTCTGCATAGTTACTTACGCAGAAGTCTGGTGTATACGTCCGACGGGGAACTGCAGATCATGCCGATTGATCGGGACTTGCTCTTTCCCTTCACTTCTCTCTTCCCGGCCTCACCACGTCCAGACATGTTTCTTCTGTGGGGATATTGTTTATTTAATATAAACAAATTATAACGCGACAATGCCATTGCTTATACTTTTGTTTGTTGTGTACGGGTCTAGCTTTGTTAAGTACCCGGTACTGTGTTCGGATTAATTTAGTGGGGTTAGAACGGAACGACGATGCGCCGTGGCGTGACGGACGATCGCCACGATATGCTTCGGTGCAGCGCGCTCTACTCATACACACGCCTTCAATGGATATTTATTATATTTTAATTTAATTTGTCTTAAACACCGCCAATTGCACTCGCAGACTACTATAATTAATTATAGAATAATAATTTACATTGACGTTACTTTAAAACACATAACAATTCCACATTTGAATATACAATCAAGTTAGTTAGAAGTTGAAGAAGAAGAAGTTAAGTACAGAGTTGTTCCTACATATTATACTTAGGGGAAACAACAACTGCATGCAGCTGTTGGCGATATTTGATAGCCCTGAAAAGGCTTTTAGCATTTTCTGCGCACACCCGCATATACCGTCGATCACACACCTTCCACGCAAGCGCGTACTGCAACAACTCCGCTTGCTGCTGCTTCTGCTGCTGCTGCTGCTTTCTTTCCGTCGTTTCTGTCTTTGCACGGACTATAACAACATCAACACAAGAGGACAGCGGTGGTGCTAACAATAGCGGCGATAGTGGCGGACACGACCACCACGACGGCGACGACGATATGTCGACGACGACGAAAGATGTTGTTTATTTTTGGCGGCTGAAGCTTTCTTGGAGGCGGCGGCCGCCGCTTTGGATTTGGGAGTGGCGGCTTTTTTAGGTTTCGGCGCTTTGGCCTTTAGTGCGGCTTGGCGCCTTTTTCTCTCTTAGCCTTTCGGTGCGGCGGCGCTCTTGGTTTTCTGGAAGCTGCGGCCGCCGATTTCGCGGCTGCGGGCTTCTTCGGCGGCGGCGGCTTTTGTTCTGATCGCGGCCGCGGCGGCGGAAGCTTTTGGGTCTTTCGAGGGCGACGCCGGCGGAAGCGGCGGGGCTCCCCGCGTTGACGCTTACCTTCGCTGAGGTGGTGGCGGCGGCGCCGCCTTTCTTAGATTTGGAAGCGGCCGCACTAGCACCGGCGCCCCTGCCGCTCGCCCCGCTTCCCTTGCCGGTTCCGGCGGCGGAGGCGGCGGCGGCGGCGGATGGTTTCTTGGACGAGGACGATTTAGACTCGAGTTTGAACGAACCAGATGCACCCTTGCCCTTGGTCTGTATTAGGGCGCCCGATTCGACCGCGCTCTTTAGGTATTTTCTAATGAACGGTGCCAGTTTCTCGGCGTCCACCTTGCATTGGCAGCCGCGATGCCTCTTCTTGATCGCCTGCAATGAGGAACCGCTGCGTTCTTTGAGCTCTTTATAGCGCTGGTGATCATTTCGAGGTTTAGGGCTGAGTCGGCTTCGCCTTGCTTCCTTCGCTTCCCGCGCTGCCGCCGCCGCCGCTGCCTTTGTCGGTTTCTGGCGGGTGTCGCTGCGTGCGTCTCGTAGCGACGGCTGCACGGCCATTTTGATTAAGGTCTCTTCAGTTTTTTGTTTCTTCAATAGAAAAATATACTGGTTAATACACTTGTTCGCTGGATGTGGCGATGATGACAACAACAACGACGAGACGACGACGAACGAAGTTCAGAATCAATGTAAGGTGGTGATGGCGGCAGCGAGCGAGCCGAGTCATCTACGCTGCCCTGGTGACAGGGAAGGCGCAGGTACGGGTATCGGGGTTATCCCATGACCCGAGTATCAACGCGGAGGCACACCGTCCCCGGAACTGTCCTTTATAGCGGCCTTGTGGGTGGTTGCTACCGTTTACGCTCGTCATACAATGACAACGCAACATCCAGCATCGTCGTTGTCTCCAAGAGGGCGCCTGAGGCCATCCGCTTTACACGGACACCCTGGAGCTCTCACCAGAGGTCAACATGCGAGGTACAAAAGCATCGCTTTATCGACCCCGGCTTTTCTCGACAACGAAGTCGCACATTTGGACTTCTGCCCGCATAGTGTGCTTGCGCAACGAGGCGCACACACTATACGAAGCAATCCATGCCCGCGGGCTGCTGCTGTGTCTATCAATTTATTGGTTGTCAGTTCTGGGTGTCCAGCCTCATCCCCCGCAATCCGGCCGATCACCCAACAGCAGTAGCTCCGTGGATACGGGCGCCCGTCAGAGTGGCGTGCGGGCGCGAAGCCGTGTAGGTCTGCAGGTCCAATCTGCGCGGTCATATAGACCGCGCGCCAAACGACAACAAACGCCCCGACCGATTCGATTCTAAGTCCTTGCAATCACGTCGTTCCCTGGATGTGGCGCCTGGCGCCAAATGATGACACGAAGCGGTCAGATTTGTTGGACCGCGGTAGTCGTTTCCGCCGATTGGCTGATGTTAACGCGTACCGCTGGGCCGCGTAGGTCAATCGCGAGCGCACATATGCCTTGGTACACAGATAATCAGTCCGAGGCAGGATGCCAAAACAGGTTGCAAAACGCGCGCAGTTTGCGCTGTTGATCAAGTGGGTCAACATGGGGACCATGCTTAGCGCATGGTTTATTTTGCATCCGAGATAAGTTATCGCTTGCCAGGCAATGCTTTGCCCGCGGATTGCCAGTAACGGCGCAGACTTCAGGATAAGGTCGAAGAAATGCGGTAGTTTTATCGACGTTGAGATTAATCCGCTATTTGTCCAACCAATCAGGGAGCAAGCGATAAACATCCGTATCCGACGGTCAGGATATCGAACCGACGGGATGACGTAAAATACGCCGCTGTCGTCGGCAAACAGGGCAGTCGAACACCCTTCACTATCCTGGAGGCAACCTTCCAGGGTGGAATGTCATCGGTGTAGATAGTATTACAGAATCGGCGAGACGCAAAGATCCCTGTGGTACCCCGCTTATCCGCCGCCAGTCGAAACGGGAATTTCGACGACCACATAGAAGTCGCGCCCACTTAAATAAGACGGTTACCAACCGCACTAACGCGCGCGGAATGGCAGTATTGACGCAGTTTGATTTCCAGAAGTCCTTCATGCCAGACACGGTCAAAGTTTCCTCTCTCGATGTCGAGGAACATTCCACCGACTTACGTCCGACATTTCTGTCGAACGTAAGTTCGCGCAGCACTCGGGTCAACCGCTGGTACCGTCGAATGGCCGCTCCTGAAAGCCGTGCTGCTCGTCTCGTAATGAGACGTGCGGCGCAGCCTCCAGCTAGCAGCCGCGAGGCGCATTGTCGGGCTATAACTCCTTTACAGAAACTTACTGTAAGAGAACCACTATGCCGCGAGACGTTTTCACGTGGTGAACTTTATGACTTTTCACTAGAATCGTCCCAAGAAAATCAATTTTTCTAATTATCTATGTTATTTACATTCGGAATGTTCTCCGTAATTGTTGAGATTGTGCATCCGACGATGCAACGGTCGAGACATGAAGTCAGATGGAGAAAATACAGTGTCGGTTTTAAGCCGCTGCCCACGCGTCGATACGCGAGTTTAAAATTGATTTTTCTATTCATGCGCTCGTAAAGTGAATTTTGATTCGAACATTAGGTGCGAGGATCCTGAGGTAGTGACGGAAAGCGTAGTCGCGTCGGTAACGTATTCTTTCGAATGACAGTAACCGATTATACATCGAAGGTCGTAAACATGACCGGCCTTCCCTTGGTCTGCCTGAGTCACGGGTACGAACTTTTATTGACCTTTAAAAATTGTTATATCTCATAGATATCACAAAAATAAAATGAAACATAATATAACCTTTAGAATAAAAAATAAAAATCAATAGGCACACACATGAGAGACGATAACTCAAATAATCAAATAACATTACGTTAAACGCGCGCAAGATTCTGATATGGGGCCTGGTTCTTAGGATAGTATAGTTGTTGTTCAGATGATTGATAATAACATCGACAATAAATAAACAAACAACAACAACAACAACAACAACAAATAACAAGAATACTTATGTTTTTTCTTTAGTAAGCGGGTGACCAAGTCTTATTAAAAAACAAAAAAGCAACATCTCAATCATTACAAATATTTGTGTATGATGTGTAGTAGAGAAACGAATATTACTAAACCAAAGTTCGACTGTAGTATAGTATAAGACTTGAGAAGATGAAAAGTATGTATATATGACCGGTTTTAACTCGTCATACACAAACGGTATCCAATACCGAGCTCATTTTGATTTCTTTACATTTTTTTCGATGTAGTTTACACTTTAGTCGTATGTTGTACGGTTATATATGGGTATTTAGTAGTATATATAAAGATGCATGTTTCTGCATATTTGTGTGTTTGTGTGTATTGTGCACGTGGATATGAATTACCTCACCAACCACAACAATCATCAGTATCAGTTTATCGGTAGGTAGGTAGGTAGGTAGGTAGGTAGTAGGTAGGGTACATAAGCATACATGCATATGTATGTATATATATAACGACGTACCTTCAATATCTTTGAAACGTATCATAACAGCGACAGATATATATGCGGCCCCTGAAAAGGCCTTTGGTTTTATTAGAGCGATATTAAATACGCATCAAGATTAATGGCAATGCGCGCACGCACGCACGCACCGCACGCGAAGTCTTGAAAATAGTACTGATATCGAGCGAAGTTTCTTTTTATACATTTTTGTGGGGGGCGGCGCGTTTGAATTAACCACCGAAACCGTAGAGGGTGCGGTCTGAAGTGCCAGATACAGACGACGTCCAGGCGGCATTTGGTCTTCCTGGCGTGCTTCGGTAAGTTCGGTTTTGCATCGCGGATCACGTTCTCGAGGAACACTTTCAGTACACCGCGGGTCTCTTCGTAGATCAATCCGGAGATACGTTTCACACCGCCTCTGCGAGCGAGACGACGGATGGCAGGCTTCGTGATACCTTGGATGTTATCGCGAAGAACCTTCCTGTGCCGCTTGGTCTAATTTTTCCCAAACTTTACTACCCCTTGCCGCGGCCGGTCATTTTTTCACAAGTAGTATAAGACTTCCGTTTTCCGTGTAGTTAACGAGTGTAGACTAGTGTTGCACGTACGCGTCCCGAAGCGAGAATAAATATCAAAATCACCGGTTCGTCTTATTTATACCCTCTCCGTCGACGCACACCAGAGCGGGGTTGAGGAGGGGGTGTTCGTTGTGCGTGCGACCACTGCGCGATATGATATTTTCTTGTTGCTGTATACACTGACCATTTTTCTGCATATCATATATACACACATATATATATATATATATATATATATATATATATATATATATATATATATATATATATATATATATATGTGTTATATATATATATATATATATATATATATATATAGTAATAATAACAAAAGTCAGTAATACAGTATTGTTACTAGAATTAGAATTCGTTACTTAGACCATATTGATATAATAATTAACGTAGTATTGAATATAAGTTTAATAAAGTACTTATGTGCTAGGTAGGTAGGTAGGCAGGTAGATAGATAGATAGATGATAGATAGATAGATAGATACAGATGGGCATATTATGAAAATTATGTGAAAAACTAAAATGTCCTATGAACTATAACTCTGTGTGGTGGTAGGTGTCCTTTTTCTCAATTTTATTCTCTTTTTTCCATCCTCTCTCTCATTCGCCTTGTTCCGGTGATAACATAACATATGCAACGCGTGTTTGTGTTTATGTTAAAACTACATATAATAATAATAATAATAATGAATTCACATTCGTTAAAACTATATCTAGAGTCAGACGATTGAAATTAATTTTGTTTAACGTTATCCTTTATACCAATGAAAACATCCATTATATAGATTAACAGGTGTGGCCCTGAAAAAGGGTTTTGAATAAACAAACACTGGGTTAGACGATTTGGTTAGTCTCCCAACAACCGGTGTGTTAGTGGTGGTGGTGGTGGTGGTGGTGTGTGCGTCGCGAATGTTGAACGACGACATTAGGCGCACCACCGCGAATTCTGCGTGCCACTGAATATCCCAGCATAACAGGATGCGCTTTGCGTGAATCGCGCACAAGTTGGTGTCCTCAAACAGACCGACGAGATAAGCCTCGCTGGCTTCCCGCAGAGCTACGACCGCTGAACTTTGGAAACGGAGATCTGTTCAACCCGGTGCGATCTCACAAACCAATCAGTAAAGTTTGCGTATCAATAGCTCTGTGCTCTCGGTAGCGACGGATCTCACGAAGAGCGACCGTACCGGGCCCAACATGGGGTTTAACCACCGGTGGCCGGTGCGCTCTTGCGCGCAGCTTGGTGGCGAGCTGTTTACGAGGCGCCTGCCTCCGGTAGACTTGGCATGAGCGGTCTGCTTTGTACGGTGCCATGGTCGACAAATGTAGAAGAGAGTAGCAGGATTAAAAAAACTAAACGACGTGAAACGATCTCGAACGCTGTAGAGTCCGATGCGAGTTTAAAACTACAAACGTTTTTTTTTTTTTTTTTTTTTTTTGATCATGTTTAAGCTGTTGGCGAGCGGGCTTAATATGTTGCTTATCGACTCGTGGCTGTGGCAACTTTAAAGTGCTATCACCCTCAATGTGGCTACGGATCGCAAGGGCCCCTGAGGGGGAGCTTCTCGGTTTGGACTGTCACTGTTCACCCGTTAGCAATCTGCGTCGGGGTGCCCGCGGGGACGCACCCTCGCCTGACCAGTCGCTTTTGTGGCTCATTCTTGTGAGCGTGTGTAGCCACGATTACTACCTTTCAACTAGCGCTTTGGTTGAGGGAAGAAAGCGAAACAAACCTCAACCTGGCTCCTATGTTATGTGCGCAAGACGACGGCAAGTGTCGTATTTCGTTAATTGCGTAAGAGTAGTGTCAACTGTTGTTGAGTGTGAGAAGTGTGTATCACTCATCGAAGAGTGATATGTTTGTATCTATCAGTGTTGTTAAAACCATCTAAGGCATAATAGCGACGATCAAGTGTACTTGATCATCGTACCTAACCTAAGTCATAGGGTCGCCTTTGAGTACATTGGCGTAGCTTTGCGAAGCTCCGCCAGATTAATTTTCGAAATATCTTTAAAGATCGCTAACTGACGACGCGTTCGCGATGTTTACACCGATATACCTGCGGGCTGAGGTTGGTCTGTGCGGGGTGAGCCCAAGGGGCGGATTGCCACGCATTGGTTGAGGGAGAAATTCGCGTTGGAGGCGCGAAGGGGCGGAGGTTGCGGCGGGTGCACCTACCCGACGGTTTGCGCTTCGGCGCTTCGGGCAACCAAGATAATTGGCTGTGTCCCCAGTTGCCGCATGCGCAGGCAGGCGGGGCATGGACGCGGAAACTACTTTGTCCCTCGGTCGAGGACAATCTGACGTCGCGTGATCATCGAGGCACGCGCACCTCGTTTGCCTCACAGTATCTGGCCGAGTGGCGAAGATCTGGCAGTTATGACACTGCCCTGGGAACCGTTGACCTCGGTGGCTCAACGGTTATGCCTCGTATACCGCAGACGGCGGTGAGGCCGAAATGACGTTGCGGCTTTGTTCGCGGGAGCGTAACAACCACCATATTGTAAGAGCGCATTGCGCGAATTGTACATCGATGTACAGCTAGGAAGAGGATTGATTGCGACTTTAGACTGTCGCTTACTTCGGAGACGGTATTTCGCGTGGGACGCCTTTAATGACGACACGTTTAACGCGCTCTTCCGGAAAAACTAAACGGTGCGCGTTCGCTTTTATACCCCATAGAGTAACACACTCTCTCGCATCTGTCTCTTTTCAACCCCCTCCCCTTCTCCACCCCTCTATTCCCCGATGTCATAGCGATGCCGTATGATATGTTACGCAGACGTTTAATATAATATTTTATATATATATATGTATGTTCATATTTATGAAATAAAACAACCCGATAGATGAATTAATAAACTCGTCCAAGTCTAACTTGCTTAACATATAACAAACCATCCTGGATGATTTAAGGACTCATTGCGCCATCTAACTAATCAATCGCTCAACCTAATTCAGTTATTTACTGTATTCGCTTTTACCGATTGTATCGGTCTAATATACGTATATTGACTCGATTCTTTTTATTTTAATAAAAAAAAAAAATTATTGCACACTCACACACTGACTGAGGACTGATTACTTTGGTGTGTTTTAGTTTTCTTTATTTATTATTTACTAATATCTTATGAACTATATACCAAGTGTTGGTGTGAATTGTAAAACATTGGACGTCGTTCTCTATTACCTTAGAAACTTTACAAAATTTCGATGTGTTTTGTGGCCCTTAAAAGGGCCTTTGTTTTAATCGCTGTACGCTTAGCTTAGCACACTGCTGACACACGACACGATGTCTGCGTGTGTGTTTTACTTGGAGCTTGTGTATTTGGTGACGGCCTTGGTTGCG
>JAGSMT010001407.1:0-32618 GCA_029286875.1 Lamproptera curius
GGGCCCGCCGACATTCCACTAGAGTATGATGTGCTGTATCGTCCTGGTTATCGCATTCTTGCGACAGGCCGGTGTCAGTTTCTCTGCCTGCTTTATCCGGTGCGTGTTTCCCAAGCATCCATGTCGGTGGAGACCTGCACCAGACGGTACGTAAAGGGCTGCCGTGCTTCCAGTACAGCCACCAGCTTCCAGATGAGGACGATCCTTCGACCGTAGACTTGCCTGCCGCCAGTGTTGCTGGCTCCTCCAGCCGCCCATTGTGCAGCCCTCTTTGTCTGCGCTGGCAGACATGGGCATTTCCTGTGGGACGTGGCCTTTCACGCATGTCTTCGCCAGTGGCTCAACGACGAAATAAGCATATATAGCACCAGAGGCGGATCTCTGCCAGCCAGGAGGTTGCTGCCGTCAGGACGCATGCGATGCCCTCTTATTGTCGGATCGCAATGACGCGTTGTGGGCGTTTTAGCGGTGCTGTTCCATAACGTTGGCCTAACCTGGCTGGCCTGGCCTGGCCTGCCTGGCCTGGCCTGGCCTGGCCTGGCCTGGCCTGTTCAGCTGGCCTGGCCTGGCCTGGCCTGGCCTGGCGCCTGACACTGGCCTGGCCAAGCCCGCAGCCTGGCTGGCCTGGCCTGGCCTGGCCTGAAGCCTGGCTGGCCTGGCCTGGCACCAGCGCAGCCTGGCCTGGCCTGGCCTGGCCTGGCTGGCCTGGCCTGGCTGGCCTGGCCTGGCCTGGCCTGGCTGGCCTGGCCTGGCTGGCCTGGCTTCTTCTTTCTTCTTCTAACTAACCTAACCTAGCCTAACCCTATTTGGCAACCTGGCCTAGCCCTGGCCTAATAACCTGGCCTGGCCACGCTAGCCTAACTTCTTGGCACTTTGCGTGGGGAAATGCCTACGCATACCCGTCCTCGCGGGGGCAAGACAGGTTATGTCGGACTCGCACCGACTAAAACCACCACGTTGTTCCTTCCCCTGACGCCTTTGGGTGGGGTCACAGGAACGTTTTCGCATCTGCAACCACCGGCGCTGGCCGCAAAACGTACGTCTCGACTGCTTACTGACCATCTGCCTCCTCTGGGCGCGTCAGACAGCGCGCCTTCATTCGGCTTCCCCCGCTGGTTGAACAGACTCCCGAGTCTCTGTTACTCGAAACCATAGAATGAGTTCCCCGACCAACAGGACCAAACTCCCAGCCCCCAGCAGCGGTTCCGATGGCTGCCGCTAGCTCCATTTCGGCCGCAGGAGGAGAGATCGACGACACCATGCCGAGTATCCCTCCTCCCACGGCCTCCACACATCAGCGGTGCACGGCCTCGAGTCGCGGAGGATAGGGAGAGCGGCCTGCAGACCTGCATTGCTCCTCTTCCCCGCGACCACCTAATTGCGAGGACAGGGAAGGGCGGCGCGATACCTCCCCTGCAACCCGTCCCTCGCACCCTCTGAGCGCGCATCCGGCGCGGGCTACTTCAGCCCGGCAGGCTAACCTCCTCCACGGCAGCCTTACTCCTCAGGCCAGGTTCCCCTCTGCTTCCCCACTGGCCCAAGCCGCGGTGCTGAGCCCCACCGCTACGACAAAGCGAGAACCTGGTGGGAACCTAACCCTAACCTAACCTAACCTAACCTAACCTAACTTCTAACCTAACCTAACCTAACTATAACCCAAACACATTTCTTCAACCTAACCCTAACCCTAACCTAACTTCGCCTAACCTAACCTAACCTAACCCTAACCTAACCCTTCTTCTTCTTTAACCTAACCCATGTAACAAATCGCAGTCTGCCCGAGACATAATCTCAAAACAGGAATAGATTTTATTTAAATTAGTGTATTATTTTAAATAATATTGATAGAATATATATATGTAAATAAATTGATGATGTAATGGGATATATTGCAGGCGGTTATGTATCAAATAGCGTACCAACCGGTCGCCTAACTAAGTTGTCATATTTAATGTAGTATTTTAATTATTAACGTATAATATTTAAATAAATATTTAGTATACGAAATGTAGTATGGTATATATTATAACGTGTAAAGGAATATGTTACCCAGCGAATATAACATCAAATAGCGTATTACTGCCTGGAGATATATACTTCTAACTAGGTTGTACATATTTTATGCCAGCATTTTAATTATAAACGTATAATATTTATAATAAAAATATTTATGAATACAATGCCTGCTGCTATATAATGTGTAATGGGAATATATTGCCGGACGAGCATGTGTCAAATCACCCAGTCTATCAGTGCATACTCTCAAATAAAGAAAATAGCCCCAACAAGACAACAGTTTAACGAACGACATATAATTCAGTATTGTAATCAAATATGTTAAGTTATCATAATTGAATTAGTTTATTACTTATAATTGTGTAATTGTAGAATATATATCTTTTTAATTTGTATATGGTTGACACGATGTAATGGGGATATGTTAACGGACAAATATGTATCAAATCGCTTGTAATGTCCGAGACATACTCTAACGACAAGTCATGTCCTGTTGAGTTAAAATTGTATAATGATAATATATGAATATTTATGAATAAGTAATGTATAAGTAGAGTATTATTATTTGCCGTGAGATATGTTATCTGGCGAGATACGTATCAAATCGCGTTCCGCCAGAGGACATGTTCTCAAGTGAATAGAGTAAAGTGCATTATATAAAACAGTAAGTCCCTAATGTGAATAAGGTTGAGATGTTAATCACAAGCAATAAAAAAAAAAAAAAAAAAACCTAACCCTAACCTAACCTTTTTTTTTTTTTTTTGCCGTTGGAAAAAATCCAACACCAGTTCCCCGCCGCCAAAGTGAGGGCAGCGGGATATGTTAAGAACTCCAGACCAAGATGGGCGGCCGGTATACCCACTAAAAACCAACAGTTGTTCCTTTCTCTTGTCCTTTCTTAGCCGGGGCCACAGGCACTGATCACAGTCTTCAACGGCTTCCCAGCGCAGCAGCCAGCCCCTCAGGCCTCTTCTCTCCAGGTGTGTTGGGACACGGAACGTCACCTGGGCGCCATGCTGCAGGTTTTCAAACAGCACAGCGCTCCTCACGGGCGCTGGGCGGCGGGCGCCCTCTTGCCGGCCGCCCAGGGGCTCAGTGTCGGGGGGAGGTTGCGCGCGTACGCGCCGCTCTTCGGCGCCCTGGCGGCTTCTTCTGCGGATAGCCAGGGCTCTCAGCCCTCCTGTCCTTTCGCAGCCTCCTTCCGGATATCGTCCTCCGCAAAAGCAAGGACGGCGCCCCGACGCTTTCGCTCTCTGGCATCCTGCGTGCCTGACGGAAGCGAAAGGTCGTGCCACGACTACTCTACGCAGCTCTCGGCGTTGCTCGACCCAGGCTGGGCACTCTTCCAGCGCGTGTTGTACGTCTCTGCTGGCATGCATACGGTGGTGGCACTCCTCACCAATAGACCCGACCACGCGCCACGGAATTTTCCCAAACAGCCGTGTCAGGAGAGACCTGCGTCGCGCGGAATGAAGAACCGTCGTCTCTTCTAACCACCACTTTGTACAGGGCGTGTAAGCTACTGTATGACAGCCGGCGCTGGGGTGCTCAACCGCTCCCGCCCTGTATTGCAAGGCGCAATTCACTCTCTACTTCCTTATCTCTTCTGGGGAGCTGGCCTGAAGCCCAGACCTCTCTCTCCTTGCCCAGAAAGAAAAGTGACGCGAGAGGATTTCTGCGTCTAGGTCCCAGGGCGAGGCCAGCCAGCAGGCACGCCGCCTCGCCGGAGATGGTCAGTAGCCCCGGCCTGACCGGATTGCCAACACCCTCAAGGTTCTCTTCCGCCTGCCGTACTCTCCTTTTCTGGAGGGTGTCGGCCCACGCGGGTGCCCGTACAGGACACTGGACCTGACGACTCCGGCATTACAGGCGACGGGCACCTGGGTCCTCCGGTGTTGAGAGCAGTCTGCCGAGGCTGCCGCTATCTCACTCTGGGCGCGAGCGCTCAAATGAGCGCAAAACTTCCATCGGCGGTCTAGGACCCAGGCCGAGATGCTTCGCCGTAAGCCAGCGTCGACGCGGACGCCGCAAACAATTGTGGGCGTCGCGGTGGCACCGTTCGAGGCCCGTAAAAATGAGGCCTCAGATTTTTCGAGGCATACACCTCTAGTCCTAGCCGCCGGATGCGCCAATTACTTGAACTGACCCCGGCGGTGGCGAAATCGCAGCCTGCAAAAAAATTAATTGCACAGGCGGTGACGAGGTGTCGTCCGCGCTGAAGTGACGTCGGCACCCTCGATATTGCCTACGTAGCACCAGTCCGGCTCAACGTTCCACAGAAGCGGATTAACACCGACCCCTGTGTGGACTCCACGGCCTCGATGGTCAGGCCATCTCGGCGGGAACTCGACGTCGATAAGCAGGTAAACCCGTCTGCCCTTTTGCGGGTAGGGAGGCACCCGTGGTATCGGGTGCCTCCTTTATGCAGGCCAGGGGAGGGTGTTGAATGCGTTGGCGTCGAGTGACACCGCCAAGCTACACTCACCCAGTCACCGCATCTGCGTCAGGGACTGACCCGCAACTTCCGCGTGGACGGTCGACCATGCTGCAGGCGCCGCCTGCCACTCCGCAGATTTGGACCGACGTGCTCCAGGTGGCGTGCGGGCCGCCGATTCTCTCGAGGTTACGGCATCGTCCAACAGCACGATCGGCCTGTAGGCGGGCGGATCCGCGGACGCCCCCTCCTTTTTCGGATGAACAGTCTGCCTGTCTTCCCACCTCTGTGGTATTAAAACGGGCCAGACAGGCGAACATCGATCCTCACTCTGGGCTCCAGGAGCGTCCTAGGCCAGCGCCAGCTGCCGTCCCAGAATGCCATCAGGACCCGGGGCGGTGCGTTTGCCCTCATTTTTAGAAGGGCTGCGCCGAACTCTCGGGCTGACTTCGCGCTTCCGGGACTGGGTCGACCTCATCCGTGCCATCTGGGACCATCAGAGGTGCCGTGTGCTCCTCGCTGTGTAGGATAAAGCCTCGGCGATCGCCGCTACCATCTGCGACTAGACTCTCAGTGGTGGGGGCCCAGGACAGAAGCCTGTTCATTACCATTTATAAGGCCCTTACAGTCACTGTCTAGCGCCGCCAACAACTCCTCCCTAGCCGCGGCGATCGCCTCAGCTATTCCACTGACGCCAACTTTTTGCTGCTGCTGAAAAGGGCGCTAATTCTGACCTCAGGGCCGGGTCTCTGCGCCGTCGACTTCCGACAACGGGTGTACTGGCGCCGCGCCATGATGCAAGCTCTACGCATCGCGGCGATTTCAGGATTCACGCAGTACACCCGGCGTTTGGGAGACGTTTATTGAGACATCGACGCATCACCCTGTGACTTGTTGCGTCCAGGCCATTGACTCCCCTCCACATCAGCAATATCGGGCTGGAAACCGACCTAACCTTTGCCGTTGGAAGAGTGGCTTACGGATTCCCCACCATAAAGTGAGGGCAGCAGGGATGTAATGGGAGCTCCCGGACCCAGATGGAGCAGCCGGTATACCCACACTAAAAACCAACAGTTGTTCCCTTTCTCCTGTCCTCGCTTTGGCCGGGGCCGGGCACTGATTGCAGTCATCCGGCGACCCCGGCGCGACGTAACCTCGGGCTCTTCTCACCAGGTGTGTTGGGACACCCAGACGTCGCTGGGCGCCGTGCCGGAACAAACACGGCGCCCCCTCTTGTAAACCCTTCTCTGGGCGGCGGGCGCCTCTTGCCGGCCTTGGGGCCTCAGTGTCAGGGGAAGGTTGCGCGCGTACGCCACTGCGGCGCCCTGGCCTTCTTCTACGGATAGCCAGGGCGCTCTCGGCCTCCTGTCCCTTTCACTGACGGCGGCCTCCTTCGGGCCATCACGTCCTCGCAAAAAGCAGGACGGCGCCCCACGACCTTTCGCTCTCTAATCCTGCGTACTGCAACGGGAAGCGGTCGTCTTCGACACTACGCAGCTCTCGGCGTTGCTCGACCAGGCTGGGCGCTCTTCCAACGCGTGTTGGCCGTCTCTTCAGCACTTCGCTTTTGCCACAGTGGTGGCGCTCCTCTGTCGGGCTCCCACCACCGGCCACGCACCACGGTGCCTCCCAGAACAGCCGTGTCGAGAACCGTCGCGCGGAATGTTAGGGGAGCCGTGTACTCTTTCTGGCCACCACTTTAATACGGGGCGTGTAAAGCTACTGCTGTGACCCGGCCCGGCGGCGGGTGCTCAGCCGCAACTCCCACTCCTGTGTGCAGGAGGCGCAATTCCTCTCTGCGCCCCCACCCCATCTCTTCAGGGCTGGCCTAGTACAGACCTCGCCTCCTCACGCAGAAGAAGAGTGACTGAGGATTTCCGGTATGGGTGTCTAAACCTAACCTAACCCTGTTCAACCTAACCTAACCTAAACCTAACCCTAACCTAACTACTTCTAACCTAACCCACAACCTTTTTTTTACCGTGAGAAATGCCTACGCATACCTTCCTCATGAGAGGCAAAAAGACAGGTTATGTCGGACTCGCGCAAGCTAAAACCACCACGTTGTTCCTTCCACAACGCTTTTGGTGGGGTCACAGGAACGTTTGCCACTCATCTGCAACCCACCAGCGCTGGCCACCGAAGCAACCCCATCTCGGCCCTACGGCCATCTGCCTCTCCCTCTGGGCGCGTCGGAACTAGCGCGCCCTTCGTCTCTCGGCCTGTGGTTGGTAACAATTCCCCGAATCTGACCTCAAAAACCATGGGAGCTAGGAGTTCCCTGACACGCAAGGACCGACTCCTGGCCCCAGCGGCGGCTCAGATGTTACGCTCACCACGCTAAGCTCCATTCGGCCCACCAGAAGGAGGAGGATCGGCGACACCATGCCGAATGTCCCTCACGGCCCTCCACACCGCATCAGCGTTGCGGCCCCACTTTCAGTCGCGGAGGATAGGAGGCGGCCTACGGAATATAACACTCCTCTTCCACGGCTCCACCCTGGTTTGAGAACAGAAGGCGGCACGTCTATCCTGCAACCCGTCCCTCGCACACCCTCTTAGGCGCATCCAAAGCGAACGCAGCCCGCTTGCGGGCAACCTCCTCCACAACCGACGCGCCCTCAGGCCGGCCCGGGTTCTTAAACTGCGGCTGGCCAAGCCGCGGGTACTAAACCCCACCGCTTCGACAAAGCGGGAACATTTCGGGGGGAACCTAACCCTAACTGCTAACCTAACCTTTTTTTTTTTACCGTGGAAATGCCACGCCTGCCCGTCCTCACCCAGGGGAGCAAAGACGGAGTTGTATATCGGACTCGCACCGACTAAAAACCACCACGTTGTTCCTTCCTGACGCTTTAGGGTGGGGTCACCAGGGCGTTTATCACTCATCTGCAACCCCACCAGCGCTGGCCCGCCGAAGCGGCCCCATCTCGGCCTTACGGCCCATCTGCCTCCCTCTGGGCGCGTCCGGAACTGGCCGCGCCCTTCAAATCTCGGCTGGTTTGTGTAGATTTTGAATCTGTTACTCGAAGAACCATGAAGACTAGGAGTTCCTGACCGCAGGACAGGCTCCCTGGCCCCCAGCGGCGGCTCAGATATTTACGCGCTCCGCCGCTGCTTCATTCGGCCGCAGAAGGAGGAGATCGAGCGACCTATGCCGGGCTCCCCCTCCAGCCTCACACCGCATCAGCGGTGCACCGGCCTCGGGAGTCGCGGAGGATGAGAGCAGCCACCGGAATGCCGACCTCCTCTTCCCCGGCTCCACCCTGGTTGCGAGGACAGGAAAGGCGCGCATCACCTCCTGCAACCGTCATCCGCACCCTCAAGGCGCATCCGGCGGGCTTGTTCAGCGCCGGGCAGCACCGCCCGGCAAGCGCCACCCTCAGGCCGGCCAGGTTCAGCTTCACGCAGCTGACCCCGACCGCAGGTACGCAAAACCCCCACCGCTTTCACGACAAAGCGAGAACCTAACCTAACCCAAGTCGCACGCGCGCCCTAAGTCCCAAAGCGGCACGTTTTGTATCGCTCCGCACCTGCCAAAATCGTGAAAGTGGTATAGTATTTTGTGAAAATACCGTGTCGTAGCCGTTGTGTGCGGGTTGACAAGCCCTACTCAACAAAGAAAAACCAGTGAAATCGGGTTAGTGGGTGACTTACGGTCAAAAAACGTTTTGATACGTGCTCGAGACGATTTTTCGGCGTGCGGCGCGGCGCAAATTTCGGCGGCGACTTCACCTTTTGTGTTGGTTGGGTTGCTCCAGAGTGTCCCCACGTGGACTAAATTTTGAGATTTTCCGGCAAAGGACGGCGAGAAAAAACTCAAAAAATAAATTCCACGTGTTCACGTGCACATCGAACCCGGAACCTGCAGCGAACATCAGCAGCAGACACCGGTAGTGACGCGGAGAGGAGCCGAGGCCAGTTTCAGACTACAAAGGTGAAGTGGAACTCAAGATATGGACTTGCAAAGTTTTTGGTTAATAATTTTGGTTTTGAAAATTAATATTAGGAAAAATTTCAGTGACAACATATTTATTTTAGGTTAATAACAAGTGGGATCTAGACTAGTAATGACAAAAATTTCCGCGAAGTTGCATAAATATTGACATAGTTATAGACAAAAACAGCTTTGTAACCGTTTTTTCGTGATTTTAAACGTAAAAATTCGCTTTTTAATTAAGTAAATATTAAAAATTCAAATTTTATATGTCATTAATTAATAAAACAAATTGATCCTTGAAAAAATCGTTGTAATCGGACACTCCAGGTAGATATAAGTAAGTTAAGTCTTGGAAAATTTTAAAGTTCGTAAACAACACGTCAGTGTGACGTCATAATCACAAAAAGAAACTGATGTAAAAAATTTGAAAATTTAAATTTAGCAAATTGTTTTGTTCCTATACAGGACATTTTCAAAAATTTTCATGTAAAATATTAGAAATCTAAAAGTTCTAGCATTTTCAAGACATTTGTAAGTTTTTAAAAATTAAATTTTCTAAAATTAGAAATTTAAAATCATTCAAAAATTTCAAATTTTAAATTTGTCCACTAACTTTTAGCTGCTTTGAAACATTTATTCAAATTTTCAAATAAAAAATATTAAAGCAAACAAAAGTTATGGCAATTAAAGGTGCAAGTTTCATAGTAAAGGAGACGTCATATTGACGTCACTATTACGTATTTCGGACTTAGAAAAATTTGAAAAATTAATTGTAGTTCAAAATTTTTGCAAGTCGATGTAGAGTAGAGGTAGAGCAACGTACAAAATTTTATATCAAATTTGCTTTATATATTTTGATGACCCCCCCTGCTCTACATAGGTTTTAAAGGTGAATAACTCCGGAACCAAAAGGCGTAGAGAGGTGAAACCCGGAGCGTTCGGACGTCCTGTGAGTCTGCCACTAGATACACCATCAAAAATCGCTCTTGCGAAAAGAGTGTCACATACTCGTCCCAGGCAAGTGATCGCGGTGCCTTCGGGGACCCGTGTCTCGCCTCTCTGCTGATCCGATTAGCCGAGATACAACGTTCACGATCGACGACATCAAGCGGAAGATTTGATCGTCTGTCTCGGCAGATATTAACCCGATTTTGAAGTTTCGGTGTTGTGCTGTTGCGCAGCCGACCACATCTTTCGCCACAATTTGCAGCTGTATAGTTTGTTGACTCTTATTTATAAGATTGTGTGTGGTTGTATTTTAGGAATTAGCTAGACTACCAATAGGTGTGTCGTTCTTTATAAGACATTGGGACGCTTTTGCCGAACCTGTGGTAAAATGTCAGCTGCTCTACATTGGACAAAACGACCCTAGCTCGGACACCTACCGAGGTAGGGTACCGTGAAAACTTTTACTGGTTGGAACTGCAAGCGGTGGACTTGGCCAGTACCTGTACCTTTTGGCTAATATTAGAGTTCATTCTAGTTGACAGAAATTAAGAATCTTTTTATTTGTTATTATATTATTTCATTATACAAAGACGCATTTTCCCCAACATATTCGGACACAGGACACCAGCTGAGATCCGCGGAACATACGCAGCCGGAACCGTCTCCAGGTCCGGGAAGTGAGATGACCCCCCTCAGCAGAACAAAAAGTTAGTAAGGAAGGCGTGGGGAATGGGAGCCAGAGAGAGGAAGGTAAAGCAGACCTCACCGATGAGGTGACGGACAGACCGAGAAAACCGCCCTCCTCCTCCTCTACCACCGCTTCTCAACCCCCACAACCCCTGGTTAGAAGGATGGCATTAGCATTGGAAGACAAAGGGAGAAAATTGGTAAGGTTATTCAGGAAGCGAGGGCACCCTAAACTCCACACACACAATATGGAAGCGTGAA
Source organism: Lamproptera curius (assembly GCA_029286875.1). Taxonomy (NCBI): domain Eukaryota; kingdom Metazoa; phylum Arthropoda; class Insecta; order Lepidoptera; family Papilionidae; genus Lamproptera; species Lamproptera curius. The sequence continues at coordinate 10,287 of JAGSMT010001407.1, forward strand.
TGCAAAGTGAGTTGAGGTTGCCTCAGAAAAATAGAGAAATTTGGAAGAATAGAGGAAGTTAAGAAACAAAAATGTGAAAGATGTGAAGAGTAAAGATGATATGAATGTAAGCAGGAATAGACAGAAAGGAAGAGGATAGCAGTAACAAAAGATGAAGGATGGAAGGAATAATAACAGAGAAAGCATGTGAAATGGCCAGCGGAAAGATAAGAGGAACAAATGAAACGATGAAAGAGTTAAAGGAATGGATGAGTTAAGCTTAAAGAAGAATGGAAAAGCAATGAAAGAACTAGAATGAGCAGCCTGCGGTATGGCGGCCGGTGCAGTAATGAAAACATACAAAAGCATCACACTCGGTGGCCGTCACCTCACTGAATAGGAAGCGGTACAGTGATGAAGTTATAGAAGATCAGAATGACAGTGGATACAAGAGAGGAAAGGATTGAAGAATAGATAAAAGTTAAGAAGGTAAAAGATAGGAAAGTGATAATAGGATGTAGTTCGAAGATTAATGAAAGTGAAGGAAAGAGACTGAAAGGAGCCGGATGATGAAAGCTAAGTTCGATAACTTAACAAGGGCCGTGGTGTGCTAAAGGGTGATACAACAGCGACGAACAAATAGTTAAGGCATTGAATCACAAAACCGAGGGAGTTGTTGAAATATTAAAAGGAAGAAGATCAGGATGGAAGTAAGTATAGGAAAGGGCAAGACCCACACACTAAAATGTAGTCTAGAGTTTTACCCAAGTATGGAACAGTTCACGCTGGAGATGGTACACGTCGACACGGCGTCACGGTTTGTAATGATCCCCGCTCGTGCAGTGTTCTCGTTATCTGGGGTATGGGCACCCGAAGAGCTGTGCACCAGTTGAGGTGGATGTGTGCGCAGCCACTGTGGTTATCTCAGGAGCGAATGCGCAGAGTGGTTGGCTTCAGAGGACGCCTACGACGAAATTGCGCACCGACGAGGGCTGACCCGGCGGGACCGCAACGTTTTAGCTCGAAGTGCACTGTGCCCGAAAGAAGTGGGACAGTCTGGCTCCGATGCGTCAATAGCGTATTGCTGGATGGCCCGCTGAGTCGAGACGCGCAACGTCCGGGGATGTTCGCAGGTACCACCGCGATCGGGCAAACCTCCAGAAAAAAGATGTACAGCCGAGTTAATAATGGAGCGCAACAGCGCAAAACAACGTTTGCTGCAAAGGCTCTCCCCATCAGCCCGTATGGGTGGAAATGCGCGGCAATCAGGTGCACGAACGGTGCAATGGACGGGGAATACGACGACCGTGCCGTCGTAAAGCCGCCGATGGCCTGTTCGATGGCACCATCAACACATCACCCAGTACCCGGATCTAACGCAGCAACTAACGTCGCGGTCGCGGTGAACGGGTGCTGGGAGGTGGGAATGGTGTCAGTGTACCTGGGAACAGATAAGCCAGCACAATACCACCAAAACACATGAGAGGCTGCTCGACTGAGACGCGTAGCGGTAATTAGCAACGGGATGTAACGCCAAGAATTCGTGGTCCTGGGGAAGCCATGAGACGGACAGGAGGATTAGAATAGCGGAAGCTCTGGATGGTCGGGGACTCCATATCCTCAACTGGGGATAGCCATTGTGACACCCTTAGAGGACAGGCGTCAGATACCACAGCAGCTGCGTGGACGTGACGTGCTGCTCCGGGTGCCCTACTCCGAAAATAGCGAACTGGGGACTCTGACGAGATTTCCGGCTCGGACCTGGGCAATCCTTTTCGACATAAGCATGGAGTGCAGCGGCTGGCGACGTCCAACCTGCTAAATATAATGCAAAAGGCAAACTGGGGTGAGTTTCGTGAAACTCACCCAGTCGTCGACCAACCAAAAATTTAACATCAAGTAGTAGCACAAATAGATATTAGAGACATTGAACAACATTATATCAAAAATTTAGTAATACCTGTGAGACGTCTGTGACAGTTGCATTCCCCAGGCTGAGAGGACGCGGAAAGGATTGCCCTGGTGGAATGAGGCTGAAGGGTCTCAAGAAGAGTCTCTCAGGCCTAAAGCGCCGCATATCATATTGCAGCGGCGCCTGTGTCGGGAAGGAGAGGTGGTGAGCGGTACCTCGCGGCCCAAGGGCAAATCACTGGCTGTCCGACTCAGACCTCCAGCGGAGGACTACTGTAGTAAACAAGACAGAGGTCCATGTGGGATGGGTTGGGGTGATCAACAGACGGTGTTTGAGAACTCACCACTATAGTCTGCGGGGAAAAACCCTGGGGGGCCAAGATCAGCCAGGGGCCTGCTTGAATTTTATCCGGACGGCAGGGTTGAAAGTAATGATGCAAACCATAAGCTGGAGAGAGTGGCAAAAAGTTGAATAGAGGGACGCATGATGAATCATGCAGGCCCACCTTTACGACGGAGGAGCTGAAGTGGGGTCGGCATCAGGCTTCAATCCCAAAAGGCTCCTGGGCACGACGGTCACCAACAGCAGACATATGTCTGGCCACAATCACCCTGTCCGCAAACCTCTTCCTGGCAATCGCAGATACACATGCCGCCTCGCACACTTCCCTCAGAAGTGGAAAAGAGCGACAGTGATCATTTTGCGAAAGCCGGGAAAAGGAAGGCTTCTCGCACCCAAGTCCTATAGACCCATCGGTCTCCTGCAGTCCTGGGGAAGATCTTTGAAGATCCTCATACGGCGTATCAAGTGGTACATGCCAGCCACCAACGCCAAAACAGCCAGGCTTTTATGTACAAGGTCGACCGAGGACGCCCTCTATGATCTGATAGAACATGTCAGGAGTCAGTTTGGCCGAGGCGGCCTGTCAGCAGTATCGCTGGACGCAGAGGCGCCCTTCGACAACGCAACGGTGGCCGGCAATACGGGTCTGTGAGCTGGCCGGAGACTGGATGCCCGGTAAAACCTGGGGCGACTTGTAGATAGCTATCTTCAAGATGAAAAGTGCGCGTCAGGTTTGCCGGAGAAGGTCAGGAAGGGCTACGACCAAGGTGCGTACGAGGTCGATCGGTATTTCTTTCCTGGAATCTGCACTCTTCCTTCTGTAGTAGGCGATGGAAGAGCGTTTTTGTACAGGCGTTTGCGGATGATGTCGTTCTGGTGTTCTCCGGAGATCAGGCAGGTGGATGTACAAGGCAGGGCGACGCAGCCCTCGCCCAGGTACAGAACTGGGGAAAAGAAACAAATTAAAATTCGCGCCACAGACCAAGGCGATACTTTTAACGCACCAAAATAAATGCAATACCCAGTTCTGCATGGGCGAGGAGGATATCGGGTGGTTAATGAAATAAAGATCCCTGGGCCTTCTATTAGATAACAAATTGACGTTTAGCCGTCATCAAAACGTCTGTTGTAAGGTCCGGTATATAAACAACTATTTCGATGCCAAAGATCCCACTGGGGCCTGGATCAGGTCACAGAACGCGTCTACTGCGGTTATAAAGCGGTCGTCTTGCACGCAGCAAGCGCCTGGGCGTCATCTGACCGGGAAGGTTCGGGCGCGGCGGCGGCAAACGCGATTCAACACGGCTTCGTGCGGAAGGTGTTAGGGCGTATAGGACGGTCTCGCCGCTCATTTTTTGCTCTGGGATTCTCCCCTGGATCTTACGGTCCGGAAGCGGCCACTCTTTACGAGATGAAGGTCGCTCTCAGCAGTGATGGAGACCGGGAAGCGAGGTCCAGCGCCCTGCCACGAGTTGCCACGCTTCGTTGATAGGGCCGGTTCGTCTGTCTGGAGGACGGTGGAATATCCCAACATGCTCCGTCATGAGTCTTCACAGACGGGGCAAATAAATAATAAAAGTGGGTGGCACTATCCATTTGAGATGGTGCCGACGAATAAACAAAAATTAAAGTTAGGAAGAGATTTCTGCACCGTTTACCAAGCGGAACTTCTGGCCCTCCGTAGGGCCATAAGGGGATAACGCCAGTACTCACACCGACCCAAGATCTAGCGGCACAAAGGTCCGCCCGCCAGGGCCGCTTTAGTGTAAATGACTCTCACCACCCGGTGGCCGTAGAGGCAAGGAGGTTGTTAAAATAGTTAGGCGGGGCGCTCCCTTGACCTCTTTTAGGTTGAAACACACGCAGGTGTGGGGGTGGCGAGGGCAGGACCTTCTCACCAAAGAAGGCCGCCACTCGTGATAAAGACGACGGGCGCTACGACAAGTGCCCGAGGGTTTCATTCGTCAAGGATTCTTCGGCAAAAGTCCGTTGACAGATGGAACCGACATATCAGACCAACGGCCTCAACCTGCGCTCTTCTTTAGTACAGTCGACGCACCGTATCGTGAGGCTGGATGATCTGGGACGGTGACGCTGCGAATGCGATGGAGCTCCGCAGGCGATCCTGCACCTCCTGACGCAGTGTCCAATCTTCGGTAGGCAACGTGAGACCTGGCGCAATTGGCGCAGACATTTCAAAAGCAACATACCAACCATTGTAAAATAACTAACCAAGCCTTCTGGGGAATTTTGCAGGGTAATCAAACATGCAAACGCAAGAGCGGCATAGCAAATATGAACGCCTATCATAAGAATATATGCCTTCGATATTTAATTATAAAGAGCAAAATAATGTAAAATAATATTATGAAATTGTTGGTATTAAAAAATAGAAATTAGTAAATATAATTAGCGGTGAACATATAGCGTAGGACTGGTAAAGGTAGATACAGATAGTACTATTGTGTTAAAATATAAGAAATTAAGACAAGGAAATGATATATATAAGTAAATAAACATGTAAATTAAGATAAAGTTAATAAGTGTAAATAAGATAAGAAAATAATAAGCAAACAGAAATGTAACTATAATAAGAGTATAAGATTAATATTGGTAAAATAGAAATGTAATAAGATGAGTAGAACATAAATAAAATAAAATAAAATGTAAGTACATATAAATATAGTAAGCTAAGACACAAATAGAAAAGACAAAAAATATGAAAATAGAAAGTAGATGTACTAAACAAAAGAATAGTATAAAGAACCATTACCAAAATACAAAAGAGCAAAAAGGTCCTGATCCAACATGTCAGGAAAAGTATAAAAGCCTAACCCTAACTAACTTTTTCACGATAGAGAAAAATCAAACACGGATTCCCCGCCATAGTAGAGGCAGCGGGATATGTGGGGCTCCCGGATAGATGGAGCGGCCAGTATACCCACCCCTAGACTTAACAGTTGTTCCTTTCTCATGTCGCTGTAACCGAGGCCGCGGGCGCTGATGACAGTCTTCCTGCGGCGACCCGGCGCGACAATGGCCCTCAGGCCTCTTCTCTCCAGGTGTGTTGGGACACCGGAACGTCACTAGGCGCCGTGCCGGAACCGACAGCACGGCGCTCCTCTTGAGCCCTTCTCTGGGCGGCGGGCGCCCTCTTGCCCGGCCGCGGGGCTCAATGTCAGGGGAAGGTTGCGCACGGCCGCCACTCTTCGGCGCCCTGGCCTTCTTCTGCACGGATAGCCAGGGCCTCTCGGCCTCCTGTCCCTTTCACGGCCTCCTTCCGGGCCATCACGTCCTCACAAAAGCAGGACGGCGCCCACGACCTTTCATCGCCAGCATCCTGCGTACTACGGCGGGAAGCGGATCGTGTACCCACATTTTCACTGACTCTCTCGGCGTTGCTCGGCCAGGCTGGGCCTCTTCTGGCCGTGTTGGGCGTCTCTTCGCTTTATACATACAGTGGGCGCTCTCTAGCAAGGCTCCCCTACCACAAGCACGCCTTTGGGTACCTCCCAAAACAGCCGTAATCCGAGAGAACCTGCGTCGCGCGGAACGTTAAGGGGCCGTGTCTCAGCCACCACTTTGGGGAGCAGGAGCATCCCATGCTTCTATGGTTTGACGACCGGCGCTGGGGTGCTCAACCACGCTCCTCCTGTATTGCAGGGAAGGCGCAATTTCATCCTCTGCGCCCCTTATCTCTTCTGGGGCTGGCCTAAGCCCAGGGCCTGCCTCCTCGCAGAAAGAAGTGACGCGAAGTTTCTGCGTCTAGGTCCCAGGGCAAGGGCCAGCCATCGGGCACGCCACCTCGCCGGAGATGGTCCAGTAGCCCCATGCAGCCCGGATCGCCAACACCACTCTGGAGTTCTTCTCAGCCTGATCCGTACACTCGCTTTTGGAAGTGTCGGCCACACGAGTGCCCCATGCAGGGCCATGGACCTGACGGCTCCAGCGTACAGGCGGCGACAGGGCTGCTGGGTCCTCCGGTGTTGAGAACGTCTGCCGAAGGCTGCTGCTCTCTCCCTCTGGGGCGCAGGCCGCTCAAAATGGGCGCAAAAACCTCCATCGGCAGTCTGGAGCTAAGGCCGGGTGCTGCATCGTCGGCGAGCGTCGACCGCGGACGCCGCAAACGTGGTCGCGGGCGTCACGGGTGGCGCGTTCGAGGCCCGTAAAGTAAGGGCACTCCGGATTTTCTAACACCACCTCTAGTCCTAACCGCACCGAGATGCGCCCAGTGCTTGAAACGACCCCGGCAGTGGCGAATCGCAGCCCTGCGGTGGTGCCACAGGCGGTGACGGTGTCCGCGCGTAACAAGTGACGTCGACACCTCGATATTCTGCACATGCGCAGTCAAGCGCAACGTTCACAGAAGCGGTCCCGCACCGACCCTGGCGGAACTCACATTACCTCGATGGTCCAGGCCATCTCGGCACGGGAACTCGACACGTCGATGCGACGGGTAGGCCCCGATCACCCTTCCGCGAGTAGGAGGCACCCGTGGTATCAGGCGCCTCCTTTATGCAGGCCGGGCAGGGTGTTGATGCGTTGGCGATGTCGGGTGACGCCAGCTTTCTCACCGAGACACTGCATCCTGCGTCAGGGACCTGACCTGGCACCGCGTGGACGGTCGACCGGCCGCCCGCGGAAGCCATACTGCCACTCCGCGATTGGGCCGACGTGCTCCAGGTGCTGGACGATGCAGGCCGCCGATTCTCAAAGTTTTTGTCGTCCAACAGCGATCGGCCTGTGGGCAGGCAGGTCACAGGACGCCCACTCACGGATGAGGACGAGTGCCTGTCTTCCACCTCTGTGGTAATGAGCCCAGGCCAGACAGGCGAAAACATCGCCCTCACTCTGGGCTCAAGGCGTCCCCACAAGACTTCCATGCCAGCGCCTGCGTCTGGAGTGCCATCGGGACCCGAGACGTTACGTTTGCCCCTCACTGAAGGGCCGCACCGAACTCTCCCAGGGGTGACTTCAGCGCGCTTCCGGGACTGGGTCATTCTCATCCGTGCCATTTGGGACCATCGAAGGTTAGTATTGCTCACTCTCGCTGTGGGAATAAAGCCTCGGCGATCGCCGCAGCCAACTGCAGCGCCAGATACTCCAGTGAGTGGGGCCCAAGGTCTAAGCCTGTTCACGCAGCAACCATTTTACCAAGACCGCCCCACGGTCACTGTCTGGCGCCGCCAGCAACTCCTCTCTATGCGGCGATCGCCTCGGCTATTCCACTTTGAAACCCGTCGCTTTGCTGCTGAAAGGGCGGTAATTCGGCTGCCTCAGGGCAGGTCACCGCCGTCGTCCCCCCGACGGCAGGTGTGCTGGCGCGTGCCGCGATGCACTCTCTGCCGCATCGCGGCAATTTCTGATTCCACCAGTACGCAGCGTTGGGAGGGGAGGGCCTGGCGCCCTGGCTTAACTAACCTGGCTTCTTCTTCTAACCTAACCTAACTTCTTCTTCTAACCTAACCCTAACCTAACCTAACCCTTCCTAACCTAACTTCTTCTTCTTCTAACCCTTACATTCCAAACAAGGAGTGGAAAAGTGTGCAGTAGTGTGATCGACGTCATCTGCTCCCCTGATCTGCTGGGTAAAGTGGAGGACTGGAAGGCTAATGGAGAGGCGTAGTCGCTCCGACCACCGCAACTTCCATAGTATTCACCATGAGAAGAGGATTGAAACAAACCAAGGTCCAACTGTAGAAGATTTAACACCAGAAAGAGCGAATTGGCCAGCTTTTTATCGAAAAGAGTGACCCCAAATCAGGAAGGACAAAAATCTGCTCGAAAAATTAGGAAAGTATCGCAACAAAGAGGAACTAGACAATACCATCGAAATACAATACGCTGTGATCAGGCATGCAGTGCTTCAAAGTTAAAGTGGAAATCCAAAACTGAAATTCCTTGGTGGACTAAAATTAGAAGATAATGAAAAAGAACACTTGTGACGCCGAATCCGTTGCGCAACCTGTAAACCGAAGAAACGCCGTCGTGGCAAAAGTACCTGGAACCAAGAAAAAGCATATGAAAGTGAGGTCAAAAAGCCAAAAATAAGAGCTGGAAGGAATTCTGTATGAAACAGAAAGAAGAATGTGGGATGGAATATATGAGATAATTAAGAATCTCAACTGGGAGGCACGAGGACGAACTCATCGTAAAGGAGCAAGGTGCTTTTCTCCCGAAGTCAGCTAAAGAACTGGCAGGGAAACGTTCTTCCCGATAGACGACCACGGAAAGACACCGACTACACCACTGAAAGGAGGAAAATAGCTGATTTAATTAACAACAACAGCGATGCAGGGGAACAATAAGATCCACCCTTCACCAAGGAGAACTTAAATGCAGCAAGCATTTAACTGAAAGCACCTGGTGGAACGGCATAACAGCGGACATAATGGAGCACTAGTGAGAACGACCAGAATTCCACACGGCGGTCTGTGACTGTCTAAGACTAGGGGTATTCACCGCCTGCATCTGGAAGGCCACAGTGGTGGTGCTGGAAAAACCAGACAAGGAGGGTATACCACCCCAATCCTGAATAAATCCGGACTCTACCGGTGATAGAGCTCCTCGAGAAAATAATTGTCGAACCTTATCAAGTTTCACCCCTGATTCCCAGGTTGAGCTCAAGGCAATACGGGTTTATACAAAAAAGCACCGAACTCCTCTATGACCTCATGCTGCTGGGTATATCGGAAACTGAAACGAAGACAAATAATAACTGTGGTCTCACTGGACATAGGGCCTTTGACAGTGCATGGTGGCCCGCCATTAGATCGAGCTAGCACAACAAGGTGCCCAATAAACTTGAGGAAGTTGTGATGATTATTTCTCCGGAGTAGGAAAGTAAGGCGCTGAGATACGCGGGAGAGAGTAGAAGGTACATCAAGGGCTGTGCAGGGATCGATAAAGGGGACCCATGCTTTGGAATCTCACCCAGTGACCCCTTGCTCAAGACTTAGAGAAAATGGGACACTACACGCAGGCATTCGCCGACGTGACATGAGTGTTGGTCTTTAGCGGTGGACAACGAATTATAAACAATAAAAGCACAGGCGCTCGATATGTACGAACGTGGGGGTTAAAAACAAACTGAAATTCGCACCACACAAAACAAAAGCCATGGTTGTGACAAGGAGGCAAAAATTTGACACCCCACGCCTGAGCATGGGAGGGATGCCAATCGATACAGAACAACAAATAAAACTACTGGGCCTATTAATTGACAATAAATTAACATTCAATAACCATATCACGCATGTAAAAGCAATAGAAATTCACAAAAAACTGAACAGAGCAGCCAAAATCACCTGGGGACTAAACCCCGACATCATTAAAACCATTTACACTGCAGTCATAGAACCGATCGTGACGTATGCAGCGGGGGCCTGGGCGAAGTCCTCTGCAAAACTGAAATCTAGAAAACAGTTAAATTCGTTGCAGAGGGGCTTCGCACAGAAAATATGCCGCGCATACTGGGTTGACGTCCGCTCTTCAACACTCCGCACTCACGGAATACTCCCCACTCGATCTGCGTATCCGAGGCTACCACCTCTATGAAATAAAGAAGGCAAAATAGAGCCGCCTATGGCGTCAAAGGAGGTCGAGAGGTATCCACCACAAAACTCACACACACCGCTGCAAAATACACGCCGCATATACACCTAGAAAGCCAGGAGCAAATTAACACCCTCAGCGGCAAGACATTGGGGTATACACAGACGGCGGCGGTGGGCGAGGGCAAGATTGGGGCCGCGTGTTCTTTAATGAAACACGGGCTCAGTCAGGACGTAAAGTCTGCATGTCGTCTCATTGCCATCCTACCAGCTGAACTCCTGGCTCTCGGAACACAACAAAGGCCGCAAGCTGGACATTCGCTGGGTGTTCAGCGACTCTAGAGCGACCTTGGAGCCTATATACCAATACAGACACCAGACACCACTTAGCCATACAAGCACGAACAACATCACACAAATACTCAAAAAGGAAAAACAGTCACACTCTACTGGAACCAAGCACATGCCGGAATAGATGGAAATGAAAGAGCAGATGAACTCGCAGGAAACAAGCCGCGCTGCATAACGAAACAAAACCGAATACGACCAGTGTCGGTCTCTTTCATAAAGAGACAAATCGAAAAGGAAACTCTCAATGAGTGGAACGGAGATATGTCGAGAGACCACAGCATCCGGCACGAAAACTATTCCTGCAGACATCTACACGCCAAAAATTCACAAACACCACGACAATGAACATCCATAACACAGCTTCTCACCGAGGGCGCGATTAGTTCTCGGAGAAATATCTGGATTGATTTGGATGCAAAGAGGGCCATCGTGCATCTGTGACTTCAGAAACCAACGAAACAGTAATACACTTGATAACAGACTGCCAGTTCATTGCGTGGGGCAAGAAACAACTTTGATTAAATTTGGAACCCGAATAACAATAGGAGACAAATAATTTAATATGAAAAATACCGAAGATTTATAGATTACTGTGTGAATATAATTAGAGATGCAATAATAAAATAAATAAAAGTGTATATATTTGCTTGCTTTAGGAAATAACACAAATCGCAAATTTGTCTTGGAAATATTGTTATTTAGTTATTAAGTATGTGTGTGTGTTTGTAATTTAAAAATAAAATGTATAAAAATAGTGTGTACATAGATATGGGGTCTTGTAGATAACCTTGATTAGATAAGAAAACAAGTTTATGTAACCATTGATTATAGCAAACCTATGTAAGCTGTTTTGTCTACTAACTAATACTGTGTACGCCTAAAACTAACTATTACATGAATATCTGTATTATTATATGTGTATGTCAAGAAATTATTACAACAGCGATGTATGTAACAAATAAACAATGTAGTAATAATGTAAAAAACTAAGGTGTAAACAAATAACTAATGTAAAGTCAGTGATGCTTAAAAATTAAAAGAACATAAGATAAAAAGAAATCAAAAATGTCTCTGGCAAGACTCGCCAGGGGAACATGCAAAAAAAAAAAGGCTAACCTAACCTAACCTAACCTAACACAACTTCGCCTAACCTAGCCTAACTAACTAACCTAACTTCTTCTTACAACTAACCTATCCTAACAACACAACCTAACCTAACCTAACCTAACCTAACTAACCTAACCATATACTTAGTTTTCAAACTTCCAAATTATAGCTTGTTTGCAATAGCTTTCTCAAGTTTAAGTAATTTTCTCTTCGTTTTAAAACAAATTCATTAGATTCCGTTTAGTAGTTCCGTTTTAACAATAAGTTTTAGTTTTCATAATTTAAATAGTTCATTTTTGCCCCAAAAAAAATTTTAGTTCCGTCTAACTTTCTCGTCCTGTTTCGTCTTGATTCGTCCTCCCCAACACCATCCGCGTCGCACGGCGCAAAATCTGCGAAAAAAACACAAAAAAGTGAAAAAAGAATCTGCCTAAGCGATTTACCACATATCTCAGAAAAATTCATATGCTTCAGTTTCAAAAACTTCCAAATTATAAGCTTGTTTGCAGCCAAACTTTCTCAGGATTTAAGTTAATTTTTTCTCTTCGTTTTAAAAACAAATTCCATTAAGATTCCGTTTAATGGTTTTCCGTTTTACAATAAGTTTTAGTTTCATAGTTTAAATAGTTCATTTGCCAAAAATTTTTTAGTTCGTCTGCTTTTCTCGTCCTGTTTCGTCTTGATTCGTCCTCCCAACACCATCCACGTCCTTGCAGCAAAGATCTGCGAAAAAACACAAAAGTAGAAAAGAGAGTCTACCTAAGCGATTGCATATCTCAGAGATTCATACTTGGTTTTCAAAACTTCCAGGTGTAAACATTTACGTCCATTTTCCTCCAGGATTCAGATTAATAATTTTCTCTTCGTTTTCAAAACAAATTCCGTGGAATTCCGTTTAGTAGTTTCCGTTTTACAATAAAGTTTGGTTTCCATAGTTTAAATAGTTCATTTTGCCAAAATTTTTTAGTTCGTCTGCTTTCTCGTCCTGTTTCGTCTTGATTACGTCCTCCCAACACCATCCACGCGTCCTTTTGGCGCAAAATCTGCAAAAAACACCAAAAAATTAAGTCTACAAAGCGATTTACATATCTCAGAAAATTCCTTATGTGGTTTCAAAACTTCCAGAATTATAAACTGTTTGCAGCCAAACTTTCTCAGGATTTAAGTTAATTTTCTCTTCGTTTTTAAAACAAATTCCATTAGATTCCGTTTAGTAGTTTCCGTTTTACAATAGTTTTAGTTTCATAGTTAAATAGTTCATTTTATAAAAATTTTAGTTCGTCTGCTTTTTCTCGTCCTGTTTCGTCTTGATTCATCGCACCTCCCAAACACCATCCGCGTCCGGCACGGCGCAAAATCTGCGAAAAACACAAAAATTAGAAAAAAGTCTACCTAAGGTGCATATCTCAGAAAGGATTCACATATGTAGTTTTCAAAAAACTTCCAGAATTATAACTGTTTGCAGCCAAACTTTCTCAGGGTTAAAAGTTAATTTTCTCTTCGTTTTAAAACAAGTCCACATTAGATTCAATTTAGTAGTTTCCGTTTTACAATAAGTTTTAGTTTTCATAGTTTAAATAGTTCATTTGCAAAAATTTTTTAGTTCGTCTGCTTTCTCGTCCTGTTTCGTCAACAGTTCGTCCTCTAACACCATCCGCGTCCTTGCGCAAATCTGTAACTTAAAAAAATTGAAAAAAGTCTACCTAAGCGATTTTTGTATCTCAGAAATTCACTGCTGGTTTTCAAAACTTCAGGTATAAGCTTGTTTTGCAGCCAAACTCTCCAGGATTTAAAGTTAATTTCTCTTCGTTTGAAACAAATTCCATTAGGTCCGTTTAGTGGTTTCCGTTTTACAATAAGTTTTAGTTTCGTAGTTTAAATAGTTCACATTTTTGCCAAAAGAAGAATTTTTAAAAGTTCGTCTGCTTTCTCGTCTGTTTCGTCTTGATTCGTCCTCCCAACACCATCCGCGTCCTCGCGGCAAAATCTGCGAAAAACACAAAAGATGAAAAGTCTACTAAGCGATTTGCGCCCATCTCCAGAAAATTCATATACTTAGTTTTCAAAAACTTCCAGAATTATAAACATTTTTATTGACTTTCTCAGGATTTAAAGTTAATTTTCTCTTCGTTTCGACCGATTCCATTAGATTCCGTTTTAGTAGTTTCCGTTTTACAATAAAGTTTTGCAATTTTCATAGTTTAAATAGTTCATTTTGCCAAAAATTTTTTTAGTTCATCTATTTCTCATCCTGTTTCGTCTTGATTCGTCCTCCCCAACACCATCCATATGCAACAAAATCTGCGAAAAACACAAAAATTAGAAAAAGTCTACTAAGCGATTGCATATCCAGAAAAATTCATATACTTAGTTTTCAACTTCCAGAATTATGAAACATTTGCAATAAACTTTCTCAGGATTTAAAGTTAATTTTTCTCTTCGTTTAAAACAAATTCATTAAGATTCGTTAGTAGTTTCCGTTTTACAATAAGTTTAGTTTTCATAGTTTAAATAGTTCATTTTGCCAAAATTTTTTTTTAGTTCGTCTGCTTTCTCGTCCTGTTTCGTCTTCAGTTCGTCCTCCCAACACCATCCGCGTCCTTTTGGCGCAAAATCTGCAACTGGCTACAAAAATTGAAAAATCTACCTAAGCGTTACATGTCTCAGAAAATTCATATACTTGGTTTTCAAAACTTCCAGAATTGCTAAGCTTATTTGCAGCCAAACTTTCTCCAAGTTTAAGTTAATTTTTCTAGTTTTACAAAACAAATTCCATTAGATTCCGTTTAGTAGTTCCGTTTCACAATAAGTTTTAGTTTCATAGTTTAAATAGTTCATTTTGCCAAAATTTTGGTTCGTCTGCTTTCTCGTCCTGCCGTCTTGATTCGTCTCCCAACACCATCAACGTCCTTTTGGCGCAAATCTGCGAAAAAAAACACGAAATTAGAAAAAAGTCTACCCTAAGCGATTTGCATATCTCAAATTCTATACTTAGTTTTCAAAACTTCCAGAATTATAAAGCATTTGCAGCAAACTTTCTCAGGATTTAAAAGTTAATTTTCTCTTCGTTTCGTAAATTCCATTAGATTCCGTTTAGTAGTTTCCGTTTTACCAACCGTTTAGTTTTTCCTTAGTTTAAATAGTTCATTTTGCCAAAATTTTTAGTTCGTCTGCTTTCTCGTCCTGTTTCGTCTTGATTCGTCCTCCCCAACACCATCCGCGTCCTTTGGCGCAAAATCGCGAAAAAACCACAAAAATTGAAAAGTCTACCCTAAGCGATTGCATATCTCAGAAAATTCATATACTTAGTTTTCAAAACTTCCAGAATTATAGCTTGTTTGCAGCCGAACTTTCTCAGGATTTAGTTAATTTTCTTCGTTTTAAAACAAGTTCATTAGATTCAGTTTAGTGGTTTCCGTTTTAATAAGTTTTAGTTTCATAGTTTAAATAGTTCATTTGCCAAAATTTTTTAGTTCAATCTGCTTCTCGTCCTGTTTCGTCTTGATTCGTCCTCCCCAACACCATCCGCATCCTTTTGGCGCAAAATCGCAACACAAGAATTAGAAAAAGTCACCTAACGATTGCATATCTCAGAAAATTCATATACTTAGTTTTCAAAACTTCCAGAATTATAAGCTTGTTTTGCAGCAAACTTTCTCTCAGGATTTAAAGTTAATTTTCTCTTCGTTTTAAACAAATTCATTAGATTCCGTTTAGTAGTTTCCGTTTCTACAAATAAGTTTTGGTTTCATAGTTTAAATAGTTCATTTTGCCAAATTTTTAGTTCGTCTATGCTTTCTCGTCTGTTTCGTCTTGATTCGTCCTCCTTCATCCATCGCTTTTGGCGCAAAATCTGCAAAAAAAACACAAAAAATTGAAAAAGTCTACCTAAACGTTATATCTCAGAAAGTTCGCATATACTTAGTTTTCAAAAAACTTCCAGTTATAAGCTTGTTTTACGTAAACTTTCTCAAGTTCAAGTTAATTTTTCTCTTGGTTTTTCGGCTCAATTCAGTAGATTCCGTTTCCCAATGGTTTTCCGTTTTACAATAAGTTTAATTTCATAGTTTAAATAGTTCGTTTTGCCAAATTTTTAGTTCGTCACCAACACTCGTCCTGTTTCGTCAGTTCGTCCTCTAACACCATCCGCCGTCCTTTTGGCGCAAAATCTGCGAAAAAAACACAAAAATTAGAATCTACCCTAGCGATTGCATCTCAGAAAATTCATATGTAGTTTCAAAACTTCCAAATTATATTGTTTGCAATAAACTTTCTCAAGTTTAAAGTTAATTTTCTCTTCGTTTAAAATAAATTCCATTAGATTCCGTTGAGTAGTTTTCCGTTTGCAATAAGTTTTGTTTTTTATAATTTAAATAGTTCATTTTGCCAAGAATTTTTTGGTTAAATCTATTTTTTCTCGTCCTGTTTCATCTTGATTCGTCCTCTAACACCATCCGCGATCGCTTTTGGCGCAAAATCTGCCGAAAAAACACAAAAAATTGAAAAAAGTCCTGCCTAACGATTGCATATCTCCAGAAAAATTCAACATCACTTAGTTTTTCAAAACTTCCAAAATTGTAAGCTGATTTGCAATAAACTTTCTCCAGGATTTAAAGTTAATTTTCTTCGTTTAAAACAAATTCCATTAGATTCCGTTTAGTAGTTTTCCGTTTACAATAGTTTTAGTTTTCCTTAGTTTAAATAGTTCATTTTTGCCAAAATTTTAGTTCGTCTGCTTTCTCGTCCTGTTTCAAATCTTGATTCGTCCTCCCCAACACCATCCATCATACCTTGGCGCAAAATCTGTAAGCTTACAAAATTAGAAAAAGTCTACCCTAAGCCGATTGCATATCTCCAGAAAATTCATATACGGATTTTCTAAAAACTTCAGGGTATAAACATTTTGCAGCCAAGGCTTTCTCAGGATTTAAAATTAATTTTTCTCTTCGTTTAAAACAAATTCAGTGATTCGTTTAGTAGTTTCCGTTTTACAATAAGTTTAGTTTTCATAGTTTAAATTGTTCATTTTTGCCTAAAATTTTTTAGTTCTTCTGCCTTCTCGTCCTGTTTCGTCTTGATTCGTCCTCCCCAACACCATCCGCGTCCTTTTGGCGCAGAAATCTGTAACACAAAATTAGAAAAAAGTCACCTAAGCGTTGCATATCCAGAAGATTCATATACTTAGTTTCAAAAACTTCCAGAATTATAGCTTGTTTGCCTTCAAACTTTCTCAGGATTTAAAGTTATTTTCTTCGTTTGAAACAAATTCCATTGCGTTCCGTTTAGTAGTTTCCGTTTGTGATTTTGCAGTTTTTTCTGGTTGGCTCAGTTCATTTTTTGCCAAAATTTTTTAGTTCGTCTGCTTTCTCGTCCTGTTTCGTCTTGGTTCGTCTCCCCAACTTTTCATCCGCGTCCTTTTGGCGCAAAGTCTGCCAGCAAAAAAATTAAAGTAGTCTACCCTAGCGATTGCATATCTCAGAAAAGTCCATGCTCTTAGTTTCAAAAAACTTTAGGTATATATAAACTTGTTTGCAGCAAACTTTCTCAGGTTTAAAGTTAATTTTCTCTTATAGATTTTTAAAACAAATTCCATTAGATTCCGTTTAGTAGTTTCCGTTTACAATAAGTTTTTTAGTTTCATAGTTTAAATAGTTCATTTTTGCCAAAATTTTTTTTAGTTCTTCTGCTTTCTCGTCCTGTTTCGTCTTGATTCGTCCTCCCCAACACCATCCGCGTCCTTTGGCGCAAAATCTGCAACACAAGGGTGAAAAAAGTCTACCTAAACGATTGCATATCTCAGAAAATTCATATCTTAGTTTTCAAAAACTTCCAGGGTATAGCTTGTTTGCGTAAACTTTCTCAAGTTGAGATTAATTTTTCTCTTCGTTTTAAAACAAATTCCATTAGATTCCGTTTTAATGGTTTCCACGTTTCAATAAGTTTTTGTTTTCATGGTTTCGATAGTTCATTTTGCCAAAATTTTTTATAGTTCGTCTGCTTTCTCGTCCTGTTTTTCGTCTTGATTCGTCCTCCCCAACACCAGCATCCGCGTCGCGCAGCGCAAAATCTGCGAAAAAACACCAAAATTAGAAAAGTCTACCTAAGCGATTGCATATCTCAAATTCCTTATACTTAGTTTTCAAAACTACAGAATTATAAAGCTTGTTTGTCGACTTTCTCAAGTTTAAAGTTAATTTTCTCTTCGTTTCAAAACAAATTCCATTAGATTCCGTTTATTAGTTTCCGTTTACAATAAGTTTTTTAGTTTCATAGTTTTAAATAGTTCATTTTACCAATTTTTTTAGTTCGTCTTTCCTCGTCTGTTTCGTCTTGATTCACGTCCTCCCCAACACCATCCGCGTCCTTTGTGGCGCAAAGTCTGGCTTCAAAAATTAGAAAAATCTTACCTAAACGTTTGCATATCTCAAATTCGCCATGCTTGGTTTCACTTCCAGAATTGCTAGGCTTGTTTGCAGCCAAACTTTTCTCAGGATTTAAGTTAATTTTCTCTTCGTTTTAAAACAAATTCCATTAGATTCCGTTTAGTGGTTTCCGTTTTACAATAAGTTTAATTTTCATAGTTTAAATAGTTCATTTTTGCCAAAAAATTTTTAGTTCGTCTGTGCTATAATCCTGTTTCGTCTTGATTCGTCCTCCCAACACCATCCGCGTCCTTTTGAAGCAAAATCTGCGAAAAAACACAAAAAATTAGAAAAGTCTACCCTGAAAGCGATTGCATATCTCAGAAAATTCCTTATGTCACCAGTTTTTCAAAAAGCTTCAAATTATAACTTGTTTACGTAAAACTTTCTCAGTTTAAAGTTAATTTTCTCTTCGTTTTAAAACAAATTCCATTAGATTCCATTTAGTAGTTTCCGTTTTACAATAAGTTTTTTAGTTTTTCATAGTTTAAATAGTTCATTTTTTGCCGAGATTTTTTAGTTCGTCCTGCTTTCTGCGTCCTGTTTCGTCTTGATTCTGTCCTCCCCAACACCATCCGCGTCTGCGAAACGCAAAATCATAACACAAAAGAATGAAAAAGTCTACCTAAGCGATTGCATATCTCAAGAAGATTCATATACTTGGTTTCAAAAACTTTGGGAATTATAGCTTTCATTTGCAGCCGACTTTCTCAGGTTAAGTTAATTTTTCTCTTGGTTTTAAAACAAATTCCATTGAATTCCGTTTAGTAGTTTCCGTTTTACAATAGAAGTTTTAGTTTTCATAGTTTTAAATAGTTCATTTTTGCCAAAAAGAATTTTTTAGTTCAAATCTGCTTTCTCGTCCTGTTTCGTCTTGTTCGTCCTCCCTAACCCTATCACGTAACTGGCACCAATCTGCAAAAAACACAAAAATTGAAAAAAGTCTACCTAAACGATTGCATATCTCAGAAAATTCATATACTTAGTTTTCAAAACTTTAGAATTATGCGCTTCATTTGCGTAAAACTTTCTCAAGTGATTCAAGATGAATTTTCTCTTCATTTAAAACAAATTCCATTAAGGTTCCAATTTAGTAGATTTCCGTTTCACAATAAGTTTAAGTTCACTAGTTCATCGTTCATTTGCAAAATTTTTTTAGTTCGTCTACTTTTCTCGTCCTGTTTCGTCTTGATTCATCCTCCCCAACACCATCCGCGTCCTTGCAGCGCAAATCTGCCGAAAAAAAAACACAAAAAAAAATTAGAAAAAGTCACAAGCGTTGCACCATATCTCAGAAATTCATATGTAGTTTCAAAAACTTTAGATATAGCTTGTTTGCAGCCAAACTTTCTCCAGGATTTAAGTTAATTTTCTCTTCGTTTAAAACAAATTCCATTAGATTCCGTTTTAAGTAGTTCCGTTTTACAATAAGTTTTTAGTTTTCCATAGTTTCATCAGTTCATTTTGCCCAAAAATTTTTAGTTCGTCTGCTTTCTCGTCCTGTTTCGTCTTGATTCGTCCTCCCAACACCATCGCGTCAACTTTTGGCGCCGTCTGCAACACAAAAAAAAATTAGAAAAAGTCTACTAAGCGATTTTGTAATATCAAAAATTCATATACTTAGTTTTCAAAACTTTAGGGAGTGTAAAAACGTGTTTGCAATAAAACTTTCTCAGGATTTAAGGTTAATTTTCTCTTCGTTTAAAACAAATTCCATTAGATTCCGTTTAGTGGTTTTCCGTTTACAATGAGATTTTGGTTCATAGTTTTAAATAGTTCATTTTGCCAAAATTTTTTAGTTCGTCTGCTTTCTCGTCCTGTTTCGTCTTAGTTCGTCCTCTAACTTCATCCGCGTCCTTTTGGCGCAAAATCTGCAAAAAGCAAAAATTAGAAAAAAGTCTACCTAAGCGATTGCATATCTCAGAAAATTCTATGCTGGATTTTCAAAAAACTTCAAATTATAAACATTTTGCAGCCAAACTTTCTCAGGATTTAAAGTTAATTTTTCCTCTTCGTTTTAAAACAAATTCCATTAGATTCAATTTTAGTAGTTCCGTTTTACAATAATTTTAGTTTTCACATAGTTAAATAGTTCATTTTTGCCAAAAATTTTTTAGTTAAATCTGCTTTCTCGTCCTGTTTCGTCTTAGTTCGTCCTCCTAGCACCATCCGCGTCCTTTTTGGCATAAAATCTGCCAACACAAAATTAGAAAAAGTCTACCTAAACTGATTGCATATCTCAGAGGGTGTATGCTGTAAGTTTTCAAAAACTTCCAGAAGATTATGTAAGCAATTTTGCAGCCAAACTTTCTCAGGATTTGAGTTAATTTACACTACTCTTCGGTTTTAAAACAAATTCCATTAGATTCCGTTTAGTAGTTTCCGTTTTAATGGTTTTAGTTTTCATAGTTTAAATAGTTCATTTTGCCCAAAAATTTTTAGTTCGTCTTGCTTTCTCGTCCTGCTGTTTTCGTCTTGATTCGTCCTCCCCAAGCACCATCCCGCGTCCTTTACGGCGCAAAATCCTGGCGCTTAAATTAGAAAAAGAATCTACTAAAGCGATT
The DNA here is from genome assembly GCA_029286875.1 of Lamproptera curius. NCBI lineage: Eukaryota > Metazoa > Arthropoda > Insecta > Lepidoptera > Papilionidae > Lamproptera > Lamproptera curius. The sequence goes on from JAGSMT010001407.1 coordinate 30,517, forward strand.
GCCATGTCTCAGAAAATTCATATACTTAGTTTTCAAAACTTCAAATTATAACATTTGCATGTTTCTCAGAAGTTTAAAGTTAATTTTCTCTTCGTTTTAAAACAATTCGACTAGATTCCGTTTAGTAGTTTCGTTTAAGCCAGTTTAGTTTTCATAGTTTAAATAACAGTTCATTTTGCCAAAATTTTTTAGTTCGTCTGCTTTCTCGTCCTGTTTAATCTTGATTCAATCCTCTAACACCATCCGCGTCCTTTTGGCAAAATCTGCGAAGCAAAAAATTAGAAAAAGTCTACTAAACGTTACCATATCTCAAGAAAATTCCTTATACTTAGTTTTTCAAAACTTCCAGAATTATAAACTTGTTTGCAGCAAACTTTTCTCCAGGATTCTAAGAAGTTAACAATTTTTCTCTTCGTTTTTAAAACAAATTCCATTAGATTCCGTTTAGTGGTTTTCCGTTTTACAATAAGTTTTGGTTTCATAGTTTTAAATAGTTTCATTTTGCCAAAAGTTTTTTTAGTTCGTCCTGCTTTCTCGTCCTGTTTCGTCTTGATTCGTCCTCCCAACACCATCCAACGTCCTTTTGGCGCAAAATCTGCGAAAAAAAACACAAAAAGAATTAGAAAAGTCTAAGCGATTGCGTATCTCAGAAAATTCATATACTTGGTTTTTCAAAACTTCCAGAATTATAAGCTTGTTTGCAGTAAACTTTCTCAGGATTTAAAGTTAACGTTTTCTCTTCGTTTTAAACAAAATTCCATTAGATTCCGTTAGTAGTTCCGTTTACAATAGTTTTAGTTTCCTTAGTTTAAATAGTTCATTTTTAAAAATTTTTAGTTCTTCTGCTTTCTCGTCCTGTTTCGTCTTGATTCGTCCTCCCCAACACCATCCGCGTCCTTTTTGGCGCAAAATCTGCCGAAAAAAAAAAACGCAAAAATTGAAAAGTCTACCTAAACGTTGCATATCTCAGAAAATTCATATATGATTTTTCAGCTTTGGGAGTATAAACATTTTATTAAACTTTCTCAAGTTCGAGATTAAATTTTTCTCTTCGTTTCAAGGCTCGTTCATTAGATTCCTAACTTCACCTAACTGGCCTGGCTATTTCGCCTGGCAACCGCCTAACCTGACACTAACCTAACTAACCTAACTGGCCTAACCTCTTCTAACCCTAACTAACCCTAACCTAACCTAACCTAACTAATAACTAACCTAACCTAACTAAACTATAACTAACCTATGCCGTTGGAAAATCCAGCTTACGGATTCCCGCCGCCAAAGTGAGGGCGGCGCGGGGATATGTGGGGCTCCCGGACAGAATGGGCAGCCGGTATGCCTGCCTAAAAAACCAACGGTTGTTCCTTTCTCATGTCGCGCTGTCGCGGGGCCGCGGGCACCGTTACAGTCATCAGCATTGACGCTGCCAGCAGCCCTCCGGGCCTCTTCTCTCAGGTGTGTTGGGACACCGGAACGTGCTGGGCGCCGTGCCGGGAACAAACAGCACAGCGCCCACTCATGAGCCAGCCCTTCTCTGGGCGGCGGGCACCCTGCGCGCAGCCGCCCAGGAGCCTCAATGTCAGGGAAGGTTGCGCGCGTACGCCACTCTTCAGCGCCCTGGCGCTTCTTCTGCAGATAGCCAGGGCGCTCACACGGCCTCCTAGCCACTTTCCAAGCCTCCTTCGGGCCTGCGTCACTCGCGAAAGCAGGTTGGCGCCCGACCTTTCGCTCTCAAGCATCACGCACTGCGGCAGGAAGCGAAGGTCGTACCGGCTTCGCAGCTCTCGGCGTTGCTCGACCAGAGCTGGACATCTTCCCGGCGCGTGTTGGGCCGTCTCTTCGGCACATACGCCACAGTAATTGCTCACTCCTCATGGGCTCCTACCGGCCACCCGCGGCACAGGTACCTCCAGAAGCAGCCGTGTCCCGAGAGAACCTGCGTCGCGGAATGTTAAGGGAGCCGTGTCCTCTTCTGTCACTTTAGAACAGGGCGTATGGCTGTTGTTTGACGACCGGCGCTGGGGTGCTCAGCCTGCTCCCACTCCCTGTGTGCAAAGGAGCGCAATTCTTCTCTGCACTTATTTCTTCCGGGGCTGGCGTACAGC